>JAMKCH010026189.1:0-53722 GCA_023653785.1 Ophioderma brevispina
GCTCCGACCTGGTGTTTGTGAAAATGACAGGGCGCGGAAAGCCCCGCGCTAGCTAAACCATCATGGGCAGACGCCCGTGTGACTGGTCGGTTCGCTCACATGATCTGCACGGCCTCATGAATATTCATGACGCTGGCAGTTGAAAACCCATTCATAATTTCGTTATAGGACTCCAGTACTAAATATCCACCACTCAATCATAGCAATTACAAAATAAGCGTTATTCTAATTATTAAATCTAAGGACTGCATATCGCTCTCAATCCCGCTTCATAGGTGAAACGTAATTTGGATCACTATATTGATGTGGTTTACGTTGGTATGAATTGTCGCTTTTCTCAGGCTCAAAATTACTTGGCAAGCATTTGCTGGACCCAAATTATGGAAGAGCACATGGAAGCAATGTTCTTTCTCAGTTTCCACGATGATCCCTCCATGCTTGGGAGAACAAATGCTCCTGAATGTATTTTACAATCTTATCACACACATAACTTGTCAAGCTGCGAGACATTATTCGAACATTGTATATATAGGGATTCAATCAAGAGGAACCCTTGGCTATGAAAATCACTTTCTTAAGACCCTGGTATAATAAGAATGTTTTGTCCTTAAAACAAAACGTTTCTTTTTTTAATCCTGATTGGGATGAGCGTGGGATCTCTACTTGGGCTGATTTTGCAGGGTTTTTAATCTTTTGAAGAGTTTTGAAGATCTGGTTATTGAATATGAATATCTCTTTATCAAAGGATAGGAGAAATACAATTCCCTCATTAATGGTATCTTATCTTGCTGGATTGGTTTTATAATCCAAGAAAGTTATGAAAACATTGTTGATAAGTGGTTGCGAGTTTATTTAGTGTGCAACAAAATAACACACAATGTTTAAAATAACTGAATCTCAATGATGGCCTTTAAAAACTGGGGAGGTGGGGCTGAGGCTTTTGAACTTGAAGGGGAAAATGACTGGGGTTCCCATTCATAATAATATTTCAAACAGTGTTTTGTGGTCACTAACTGCTCACAGATCACGGTTACCACATGGTAATTTATATGGCAGTTGTCCAGTTTGGGCATTCCCTGCCAACCAACAAACCCACAAAACTACGTGCAACGAATCCCCACGGGCGGTGACCGCACTTGTTCTTTCATACCTGTGGGAAAACAGGTTTGCTGCAGATAAGTCCACGATAAAATTACTGATTCCTAAAGCCAATGTTAACTAACTTCAAACTTCACGAAAACATGCAATGAAAACAAATCACTATTTTTCACATCTTGTTGTTTGTAAGCAGCTTTTAGAGTGCTTTTTTAAACACCATGATCGCGCTTGATATTCCCTAGTCAATGACCAATTTTTGTACGAAAGAAACATAAGAAGCCTGGTATACATTGTATAGGTGCCATCCAGTCTATCCTGCAGTTCTTTCTTTATGGCCCAGGTCTCAGATCCATATAGGCCTAATAGGATACTATCTACACATAAAGAACTTAAGCTGGGTTGAATTGGAGTTACCAGATTGCTTTATTGCAGGCATTCCAAGCTTAAGCGGACAAGATAGCTCAACCAGGTAAAGCGATCGACTCCAGTGTATGCTCATCCATGCGTATAGGCGTGCGTTCGAGCCCTGTGAGATTCAGCTGTCTTGTAATTTCCCTGGACAAGAAATTAACCGCTTGGTTGTCTCGATTTACCCATGCGATATTTGGGAAGCTGGTCCCGGCTGCGATGGTTATCTCGATGTATGTTTGCTGATAAGGGAAAGCGCTGATCCCGATCTGCTGCATCCCTTGAAATGATGCTAAATGGTTTATGGTATGGTTGGGCCACAGTGATCAGCGACCATTTGTGAAAGCGCTTAGAGGCCAATAGCATAAGGCGCTATATAAATCTCTGCTATTATTATTATTATTATTATTGTAAGCTTTATATGGGCTATTCTCAAAAAAGTGACTCCAATTCAATTTGAAAAATCGGAAAAACAAAGTTGCACAAAAAATTATTTATCATACATTTTTTATTAGGTACCATATCAAACATCATGGAACAACAGAAGTTATGAACACCACTATTCCTATATTTTTACATTTGAACTTTCAAATTAAGTTGTTTTTTCCTGTTTTGGGGCCTTGTATATTACGTTATCCGATATGCATATCGGATAAATTTTGATTTTAAAAGAATTAACACATGAATTCACGAATTCTTACTTAATGGTGCGAGACATATCAGAAATGCTTGTAGTGAAAGCAATCGCTGGTATGAGGCAAATTTGTACTTTAAACGGCAGTCCTTCTCTACGTCTATTTGTGTTTTTTTATCGATCTTATGAACGTTTTCGAAACAAGACAAGATTTTTGTTTTTCAATACAGATAGTAGCCCGATTTTTTTATGGCTTAAATTTATTTGCCTTTGATAAGCATATTTTAACCCTCTTTTAAAATTCAATTATCTCTTTCGTTTTCAAGATGTTGGTATGGATAACGTAATATACATCATAATGCAGTAAATAAACGTATTTTGTAAATCCACATTCAACATGCCAAAATAACGACAGTTAATACCTTCACAGATAATTTTTACTATACGATGATAAAATGTACTTTCATTTTTTTCCAATTAGGTCATTTTGTTCTTTTATAAAATCACATCGTATTATCTCTAAATTAATACTTTTCCAAAACTACTGCTTTCACACCGCAGTAAGTTCTGTATAGTGTCTCGAATTCTACCCTTATACCAATCGGTGTCATATTTGTTATCACTTTATTTTCATTTAAATTCGCATTATTCCCACAGATCAGCGGATGCCATTTTTCTTTCCTTTTATTTTGCGTGGAACTTCTTTGTAGAATCACAGACATATTCCCTTCTTTTCTGTGCCTCGGGTTTGGTAAATTCAGCTGTTAGTATATAATATTTCTAGACGCGTTTAACTTCGTTGAGTCCTGGGTTGAGTCTCCATCTGAAGTTCTGCTTCTTTTTTACGATACCGCTTGAAAAATAATAATTAAATATAATTTTACTGATGTATGATACGTTCAGCCGGGACGTTCAGATTATAACATATCATTAAGTTTGCAACAATGGTACTTTAAATAGCCGACACTGAGGTCTAAAGACCAGATAGGCAAGTATCTTTTAGTAGTCTAGACTCTCACTTAATTTAGATTTGCATAAACGTAATATACATGTTTAAAACGGATGCATTAAATTTTGGAATAGAATTTTTTACCGAGGCTAAATTTGCAACCAAGCATTTTTTATATTATGGCTTACCAATGTATACATATTTGTGCCTTTGAGCTATGCAAAAAGTACTATCATTGCAGTTATTTATTTCAAATAAATCGAGTTACTACATTGATAACGTAATATACAATTATTTCACGGAATCCATATATTGGCTTCTTGTAGCTTACCAAGAAATGTTATCTGGAAGAATGATAACTATCATATATCATTGATGCATTTTAAGAAATAAAAACCACTGGTATGAATAAAACATTTGACTATTGAGGTAAATGAAGTATTGTAAAATACGTGCATAGGGCTACGGAAACGCCATTTTGGCATGTTTTTTAGGTTTTCATGGAGCAAAATGACCGAGATCATGATATTTAACACTTGAGTGCCCAAGCTAAAAAAACTTCCGTTAGTGCCCAAGGAGGAGGGGGGTTCCTAGGGTTCCCAACCCAGATAACCACTTTCCCATGGGAGTTTGATCCTGACACTAACACAGGTAAATGGGGGTCACCTAAGAACCACATACCCACAATAAAAATGAAAATCCGAACTTTGGCCTATGACCTACGGCCAATTGAAATTGTCACCCTCCGAAAAAAGTGGTTCGCACATTTCGATCCTCAGCAACTCCAATATAAGGTTTTGAACCAAAATAATTCATTATGTCTACTCTAGAATAACCAATAAAAATAATTATTGCAAAATATAGCCAAATTTATACCATCTTGTATTTTTCTCAGAAAGTTCAAATTCACCTTGGTCTTTCCCATAGACTTACACAGTTTAAAGCACGGTCATGACAAAATTAAAATTGATGCCATCAGCATATAAAAGGTTATTAGATTTAAGTATTATTAATTATTAATTAATTGCCTCCCAAGGTGTATATGTAAGCAAATAAATCCCAAGATTAATTACTTGAATATTTTAATTAGTAAAATACCTTTTTTTTTTTACTTCCGTTAGTGCCCAAGGGGGGGGGGATGTCCCTAGGGACCCCACTAATTAATTCTAATGAAGCCGTGGGCGGATTAATTTTTTTTTGTATCAGGAGAAGCGTATTCATAAATCAGACAATTAGCAAAAAATTTTGATTGCGTAACCGAGAAATCGCAAAAAATCAAATGTTGGGTACTATGGGACCCCCCCGGGCACTTAAGTGTTAAAAGTATTGAAAACTATACATGTATAATCCGTGTAGATCTCCCAGCGTACTAAAAGAATATTAACACGGTTACTTATTTTAAGCAAAACACAAACAGTTTTGGATCAAAGAACGAAATAACTCAACTGGAGTCACTTTTTTGAGAATGGCCCATATTAGTGCAAAAATCAGAATTTTCACATTTTATGGGATCCTTTTATGTGAAATCTCTCGTTGCTCCTTTGGCTCATGTGTCTTTGCCTGTATTTTGGTGCTTTTTTCACTAAATTCGTGTATTTCAATCTTGCCGACTTCCCTTCCGACATAATTGGGACAATCAATAATTCACGCTCTCTTTATAGAGCAGGAGCAGAATATCATATGGTCCTTAGGCCTTATTTAAAAGGAGTTTGTTCATCATGCCCGCCTACATGTAAGGTTTGACACATTTGGTAGTTAGTATGGACCCGCTATATCAATGCAAGGTAGTTAGTGGTCTCAAATTGTGGTGTCACTTTTTCAATAGGGGCCAATTTAAGGTTACACAGGGGTCATTTTTTTAAACTACTCCAAACATGTTGAAAAATCTTCCATATTGTCCGTCTAGTCTTAAGGATTCCAAAATTATATAGTCTGTACCACTTACGAATTTGGTTTTGGAGTTATAGTTAAAAAGGATGAAAATGGTAAAAAAAAAAAGGCAACCCTCAATTTATACAGAGATCAACATTGTAAGTTGCTCCTGAGTATATTTTAATACTTTGCAAATTATTGCTGGAGGAAAAAGGACTCCTAAGAAGTATAGTTTGGTTATGCTAAATGTTAACTAACAAAAAAGAGTCAAAACCCTGGTAGGGGGGGGGGGGCCACTGACATGGAAAGATGGTACGGGATGTACGACCTTAAGGACCCCCATTTCGCCGTCTCTCCAGCTAGTTCACAAGCCCAAGTTGAAGCATAATTCGGTTAAGGTTTCCTTTTCATCTGCAGAAGCTGCATTTTAGCCAAATTTCAGCACCCAAGCTGATAAAATTTCTCAAAAAATTGCAGTTCAAGCCCCCACTTTCGTAGACAAAATCAGTTCACAAGACCAAATTCGGAAATCGGGGCTGCACATCCCTACTAAAAAAAAAGTATGAGTTACCCCCCCCCCGGTCAAAGAAGGTCAATGACAATTAGATTGTGTGCCCTATGACTTATTTGCCACATAACATGTAATATGCATGCAGATGCTACAAACTATTCATTATTTTGCATTATTAAGTAGCTATAATTTGATTTTTCACACAATTGGAGCAACTTCTATGATTTTACCCCTGTACAAATGAGAATGACACTTTGAACAATTTTTGACATTTTTACCCTGTAACTCTAAAACCAATGATCACAGATGGTACAACTATTACATTTTGGAAGCTTATGACTAGACGGAAAATATGGCATACATTTCAAAATGAATGCGAACATTTTAAAAGTTTGACTCTGTGTAACCTTAAATGCACATATGAAAAAGTGAACTCTTACAATTTGAGACTTAAAGTGCTATTAATATATCCATACTAAATACCAAAGGTGTCAAAGCCTAGATGTAGTGGGACTATGAACGATGATGTGTGACGGGAGTTTCCGTAACCTAACCCATCTGACACACTTCTTTTTGGACACATTATGAATTCGGAAAACCTTTACAGAATAAGCCCCGTTGCTTATTACGTGAAGGTGGTGTATGCGAGTTTATAGTCGATTCGCGTGATATAGGGGACAACCTGTACTTTTTTTAGGTGAAAAAGTTTGTGGGCCGGGCACAGCAAAAACTTTGCAGCACTCATAGGCCGCGCGTTCTAATACTGTGTGCCTCTACGACTAATACGATGTGCCAGTGGTCAAAGAATTAGAGGGTCATTGGTAAAAGTAATGTACGTTAATATGCTGAAATACTACCTGTATGAGCAGTGTGCGATTATGAATCCTGAATATGGATACAATGGTTTTCGCGCTGTCATGCAGTAATATGGGCTCATCATGACTTTCATAAGTTACCTAAACTAATACGGCAAATACAATGTCACTCAGAGATAGGCCATACCCCGCGGGGTTTTTAATAGTTGAAAAGCACGTTGGATGAAATATTTGAAAATGAACACTGTGTTGAAAGTAACCGTCGCCTAAATTAACTTCTTTGTCTAAGACTTCTGGGAAGTACGTTGTTTTCTATCCGTGTACATTAGGAACAGTTTTGTAGAACGGCACCAAACAGTATTGAACATACCGTGTACAGTTCTCAGTAGAAATTTAATTATTTTTCCATCCTTACTCATGTTTAATTTATATCATATTAATCCTTAATTCTAATGCCATATTTTTATTAAACACTTGAATCAAAATAATTAACAGTTTTAACATTTAAAGATAGCGTTTTCGCAGTGACACAGAGAAATCCATTGATCCTAAATATCGTTTTTACAGTGCAAAATGATGTGAATCGTTTATAATCAATGGTATTAACATAGTTACAAAATCAATTCAGAAAGAAAAGTACAGTAAACAAAATAAGTTTTGTACTTGGCCTTTTCCATTTCAATCCGTTACTATTGTTAGGCAAGCGAAGCGAGTTCTTGATGCGCATTACATGCTTCTTCCATATTTCACATAATGGATATGATCCAAAACCTTTTCCCCAGCTCCTATATCAGCGCGAATCGAGTATAGGATATCGGGATCTAATGATGAAAAAAATATGATGATTTGCACACCAGTTTGGAAATATATGAACACATATATGAACCCACTCTAGTTATTACACATCATATATATTTGAAGATTATATTTATAAAAGTGGTGCAGAATGGCTTCGATATAATGGACTATTTGTATGGACCCTTAAAGACTTTTAATGCCATTTTTTAAAGTTTGTGATTTTTTCCAATAATTTGAACACAAGAACTTCCCCAGGTAAGTATACAGGGTAGTATCATACAGTGTGAGTCCATAAAAACTAATACATCAGGAAAGATTTTTTTCAAAGGTTATAAAAGTTATTTTGCTTCAAGTTTGGCTTGGTTGTGTACAGAGATAAAGGCTATCAGAAGATTTTTATTTGGTGTCTTTCGACTTTGGGTTCCGAAAACTATGTCATTTTGCGGATTGAACGGCGACTAAAAATTAAGTTTGGCGATTTTAGCCATACAATGGGGAGAGGAACTGACACCGAGGCTATACAATAACACATTTAGCAAAGACTTCACACATGCAATTTCAGATGTATCGCGATTTCTTTCGACAAAAAAAATGATCAGTTTGAAAAAATGGTCTATATAAAGTAATATAATTATAAGTAAAAGATCTTCAAAAATTAAATTACCATTGTTCAATCATAAGCTTGTCAGTATTGAAAATCACTCCAATCAATGTCTCAGTTTCATGAACACAATGAAAGGGTCAGAGATTTTGTTTTACATCTCTAAAGGTAATTATTTTGCAAAAATACAGTGTAATCAGCGTCCATAAATTGCTAGAAGAACTAAAGATGAAGTTTTCTGTAACCTAAACGGAAATTAAAACTAAACTTAAATATCGCACTGCCCTGTTTCAAGCCGAATATAAAACTTCTATGGTTTCACTTTTGCTCCCAAGTTTCGTTGTGTAGGTTAAACCCTGACATCTTGTCGAACAAAGTAAACTGTGTCTTACACCAGCTATCTGAATTTCTTATGTGGGAAATTGACATTTTTTATTAGCATTTTCTTTGTAATATCTGGGACATGATTTTTATATTCCTTCAATTACTCTCCCCCCCACCTCTATTGTTTAACAATTAATTGGTGGTAAATGTTTTATCAAAATCCACTTGCTGAAGACCATGTTACTCTATGTAAGCGATGCATCTTTGTTGGCTCAAAATCGCCCAACAGGATTTTTAAGTCTATCAGCCAAAATAGGCTTAACTATCCCTCCAAAGTCCAAAGGCCACAAATAAAAGTTTTCTGAACGCCTGTTTATCCTTCCTCTTTATAACCATAGCCAAACATTTGAGCAACAAAACAATTTTAAAATATTTTATTTTTTTATTCAGACTGTAGGGTTCTTTTGACCTCACACTGTATAAACACCATAATTTATATATAGCGTCAAGGACTTATACAATACTAGATTATTCTACTATGCGCTAGGATATATTACTCCCCGCTTAAAAAAATCCGAACGATATAAATTACTGTATAAAAGGTATGTAGGTATGTAGGTGAATTTATAATATAAATGACAGGAGCGTTGTTCGCGTAAGTGTTTGCTTATTGAACTGTGTCCGTAATGCATTGATAACGAAAAAATGATTTGTGGAAAGTTTGAGAGATTTATCGAGCTGGCTTGGCGCCCGTTCATTGAAAAGCCAAGTTTGATGGCCATTTAAATCCCGTTCGGATTTTTTTAGGCGGGGAGTAGAATTAAGCTGTTGATCATACCAATATTCAGTATCTTCAGTAAGATTCTGGCTTACAATAAAGTGTACACATTCGACATTACTGTTGTTTGTTAGGAAAAAAATATACCCTTAAAGTCAAACCTCCATTTACTTGGAGAGAGAGAGAGAGTTTTTATGGTCTTGAAGTAGCCATGAAACACAACGTCCTTAGACACCGTGATCTTAATTTACTTAAACACATTAGTTAATGCAAAAGATAATGCATATTTTTAAAAACAATTTCTTTGGATTTGACAGTATTGACATTATATTATTCTGCATGATTTATTTACCTTACACCACTACTAGACAAAAGTAATGCAACAGGTAATGTTCTCTAAATAGGCGGATTATTAAAAGAAAATGCGATAGATAAACTTGAAGATTGCACCCAGAAGGATTACAGACACAGGTCAACGCCACAAATGACTCAAATAGCGCCAAATTGAATGGTACGGGTTTGTATAGGTTATCAAATGTTTACCAAGAACCATTAATAAGAAAAGTGCTCATCTTGTCAAAATTTGTTATTCAGGCAATACACCCTCTTAAACAAAGAACTTTTCCCCGTGAGAATCGACTTCTTAAGCAAAATAGAGAATCAAAAATAGCATTTTTAATACAAAATGCAGGATAGACGCCCCTCTTTATATAATAGATGATTGATCTAGTAATTTTTGTAGTGCATAACGAAATCAAAGCACATGGTTTCTATAGATGATACGATAGCGGGGAAGTTCAAACAACAGTTTGAGGGTTTCTTATGCACTTGTGTTATATAGCCTCCATTTTTTGATTAAGATATCAATTTGATTCCCGTACAATTTTATTTGAGGAAGATTTCTCACGAGGAAAAGTACTTTGTTTATGAATAAAAAAGAGAGCAGGGAATCCCTAGTGTTGTGCCAAGATGCAACTGCTACGATAGATTTCAACAATAGGGGAAAGGGGATTCCCCCCAAGATGTAAACTTAGAATGAGTCACTTGTTTATGCTTTGAGATCAAAAACATTGCACAATCTGGATTCACCCATGGAGTTATATATGGTGAAAGTGATGAATTCAGATGATGTAATTTATGTGAATTCCCCCAATTGGTCAGCTAGTGCAAGGGATGTTTAGGCATTATGCCTATTGTAATAACTATTTTAAGACTTGGGAACTTTGATGAAATGATTGTAGAAGCAGAGTGGCAAGGGGTTAGATTTGCCAGCATCCTCTAGTAACACGTCGCTATAGTAGATTTCAAAAGAGTGAGAGACCTCATTAAAAGTTTAGGCCTGTCCATTCACCCGTGAGAGGTAAGAGGACAAATTATTTTAACGGCCACATGTAGAAAAGTTTATGGTACTCAGACAATGTTATAGTAATTTGCTACTAAAAAATGTTGACATACATACATTGTTTCACAATCAAGCTAAGCTGGATGTTGGATGCATGAAGTATCAGGATGGAAAACACTGCACAAAATAATCATTAAAATTGTTTGTTATTTGACATAACTCCTTTGACACTACAAAATATATTCTTTATCACAGTAACAGGAGATAAAGAAATAAGGCATTCTTATATCAATGCACACATACACAAAACTAATAACAGACCATTCTAGAACTGAATACACCCGTTTCCAGTTAAGCCGATTATGCAAAGTAACTTTGGACATGGACACAATAGGTTTTGTGATGGCAACAAAGGCCTAGTCTCCCACATGGCCGGGGATTGAACATCACCCCCTCTGGATTTATGTGTGTAGTCTCACGTAATTTGAACTTACTATAGAAGTTATAGCTATAGTAGATTTCAACATAAGTGAGACTCATTAAAAGTTTAGGCCCTGTCCATTCACTGTGAGAGGTAAGAGGTAAGAGGTATTATTTTGATGGCACAGGTGAAAAAGGTTAGGGTATTCATACAATGTCTAGTAATGTAGCTAGTAAACTAAAGTTGACCAAAAGTCAAATTAGTTCAATTATTAAGATAGCTGGATGTTTTAGAGTGGCGCCGGGTACAAAGGACCTGATCCAGGCTGAATTTGGTCCAATAGACGAAACTCCGTCTTATTATTAAACATCTTAGATCCTATATTGGGTCTAAGAAATAAAAACATGGAAGTTACAAACATGCATACCGTACTAATCATACCTAGAGAGTTAAAATTTTACTAATCTAAAGATTAAAATACAACCATTCCCTTGGTGGGGCTTTCATTTATGTTAAATCACGGAAATACGTGATTGACATGCTACTTGTCAACAACTTGAATTAGATCCTATCTTAGATCAAAAAATTCAGTACTTATCCCCATCGACCATTGTTTGAAGTTCGGGTGGTTCTGAAAATAGTTGAAGATTTACGAGTGGTAACATTTCTGTAACTCATAATTAACAGCATCATCATAACATCTAGTATGCCAAGTACACCCATATCGAAGTTTTACAAACCAGAACCCTTTGAACAAGACAATTACATAAATTAATATAGGCCTAAAAGCACGTGGATAGAGCAAAATACCCAAAATCGAAAATGCTAACTTTTAAAACACCAAGTTATTAGTATGTTGATAAAGAACAAGGTCGAGGGGGGTAAGGTCGCTGGGGATAAGTACTGAATTTTGGATCTAAGATAGGATCTAATTGCACCAGTGTGTGACAGTAGCAGTCAACACGTACTCCGTAATTTAACAATAAATGAAACCAAGGACTTGGTTGTATTTTACATCATTTAGATTATAAATGTAAATCTCTCGTATGATGAGTACGGTATGAATGTTTGTAACTTCATGTGTTTTTATTTCTTAGACTCAAGATAGGATCTAAGTATGTTAATAAAGACGTAGTTTCGTCTAATTGGACAAAATTCAGCCTGGATGCAGGTTCCGTTCGGTACCCGTCGCGCCACTCTAAAAAAAAAACAAAAAGTCGCCACTCAAAAAACACGTATCAGGATTGAAAACAACCAGTTATTAGTTCAATAAACGTTATCATTTGAACATAACTTACCATCACACTGACAAAATATCATTCCTTATCACAGTATTGGAGAACTAATGCATTTTTCTCTCATGCACACAATACATAATCTAAGATTTTTTATTGCTCAAAAATGGGCCAACCTTGTAATAAGAGATTGCGCCAAAGCAGATTTAACATCTCGCGTCATACATGGCACTAAGTCAATTCATCATAACAGACCACACAGTAGAACTGAATACATCAGATTCCAGGAAGCCATTCTGTACAGGGAACTTTGTACCTGGACACAATGTGTTTTCGTAATGCCAAACAAGGCCTAGTCTCCAGATGGAACCCCCATATCAATACCATCCCTATAGGGCTTATGCATCGGAGTCTCATTTATTTGAAATCTACTAATTTCTAATCTGCAATGAGTTAGCAGACCTGTAAAGTATCCTAGTGCAGGATTGATAATTCCATGTGAGCCGAAGTCGCTCTAATTATTATACGTTCGTCTTTGAAGCCACAAGTAATGGGAATCATAAATAGGATCCAAACTGGTGGACAGATAGAATCGTGGCGTGATTCTCTTGGACTGAATATACGGTAGAATATTAGTTGTCGTCGAGGGACGTATTTAACCTTGTGGTTTGAACTGCTGGACAAAGAGTTATCTTCAGTGACTGGCAAGATTCCCATGGAATTATCCGAGGATTTTTAAGTGTGACTTGCATGGCTATCATTTTGGAGTCTTCGCTGTGAGGGCATATCATCGTTGAACTGCAACGCTACTTTTTGGTTGGAGACGGAGACATAAAATGATGAACTTTGAGTAGTGCAAGATTAGATTGCCAAGTGTAACTTGAATTGTATAGATAATTGCTTTTGGCATACCAACTACTTGAACAAACCACTTACAAAATCATTTTAAATGTGTTATATATAAAAATTCAGATCATTCGTGAACAATGGTTCATTTATTTGTGTTGAAGCTATCTTTTGAACTTTGACGTCAACGCGCGCTCATAACCACTGTTTGTCCAATACACCTTCGAAACGTTCTCGTAGGTTGTCTACAACCGATCAAGGCAAGGTGAGAGAAATTTCGCATTTCCAAAAAAGCCCTCTTGGCACTTCAACAAGACCTAAAAGGAACAGAGCAACCCTTTACAGGGAGACAACCATAGGCACCAAACACCAAATTACAACAGACATATACTCAACAACAAAACGTTCAACACAACATTATCGCCAAGTCAACTGAACAGTACCTAAAAACCACACCCTACCACACCGAGGACATTGCCAACAACTACCCCTACAAGAACACCGACAACACTTGCCGACAACAACTCATACAACACAAAAACTAGCCCAACATTACCAACGGACTACTACAACTGCTACAACCATGACAACCTCGTTGCCCACAACACCTACAACACCAACGACAACACCAACGACACTACCTACTGGATCTGAATCTGCAAAATAATCTCAAAACTTCCCGATTGAGCCAAACGAGAGGGATGGGTGTGCGTAGTATGATTTTATTCGTGGTTGCTTAATGCAGTAGCTGGGTTGACGTAGCACGCCACTGCTGACTTGAATGATGTTATATCGTTAATGTTAATGACGAGAGTTCCAGTCATGGGAAATATAATTGCAGATAAGTCTTTTTTGCCAGTTGGTTTGATATAGCTCTGTGCGTGGTTTAGTCGACGAGATGAACGACGCAATGAGGCCGGATGAAGGAACTTTCCTGTCGGGATGGCTACATGGCCCTGATGAATCTTCCAAAGCACAGTTAATCTTGATATCTTCCTTCGGTCTTGTAACGGTTCCCATCCCAAGTTGGAAAGCATCGATGTCACACTACTGGTGTTTTTATATTCCATGTAGACAAAACGGGCGTCTATGCGCTGTATAGATTAAATTTATTAATTAAGTCACCTGTGGGGGTCCCATACGGTCGAGCAATACTCGAGGTGGGGACGGACACGAACCCTGAAGGCAGAAGCTTTCAAATCACGAGTGCAAGAATGTAGATTGCCCCTGATGAAACCCAAAACCTTATTGGCTTTGACAGTGGTTTTATTGATATTGTTACGTTAGGCCATCTTAGAGCATGAAAGAGCTCTACCCTTAGTGTGAGAGTCTCTTAAAGTGTTCCATTGCTAAGTTTGTATTCATGTTGTTTAGGTGTTTTGGAAACATTTGTCAGTGTTGAATTTCATTTGCCAGTTGTCTAGTCTTGTTTTAAAAGTGGAAATAGTTGGAAACATCCACTGAAAGGCTATTCCACATACGGCATGTACGGGGAGCTGCAATGGCAAAAGCCGGTTCCCATATATGCATAGTCTTATTTCCTGGACCAGCACTAAGAAGACCTCTTGACAATGAGCGTAGAGAATTGCGATTATAATCCGAAATAAGTCCCTTGAGGTACTTGGGAGCCTATCATTCGTAATGAATAGATTTTCAAACGGACGGGTTCTTTAACTTTTAAGCAGTGCAAGTTGTTCAGAACAAGAGAAATGTGATATATCGGGGTTGTCAATTTACAGCTCGCGCTGAATTCTGTACACGTTGAAAATTTGCAAGATGACTGACAGGGAAGGCACAAAAAAGAAGTATTACAGTCTAATCTGGCGGACACAAAATAAGAATGGACAAAAATGCCAGTGGGCGGGGGGGGGGGCCAGTTGCCCCTTCGGCTCGAAAAAGCGGGACGATAGGACCAAAATGTGCATTTTATACATCTTTTACGGGGCATTTAAACCAATTTCAGTCCAAATCTAGGCAAAATTAAAGTAAATTTGCATTTTCGCACGCTACGCGCGCATTTTGTCCCATTCAGAACTGAATAAGTGGAGCAAATAACCAGGACGATTTACGAATTTGCCCCCCTATGGCGGGAAGACTTGGAAATTTGCCCCTAGGGATCGACTGCCTCGGTTACACCACTGGAACCAAGCGTTCTGTCATGTCTGTGGTAGGTTGCCGACGGATCCGTGAAATCTTGTAGATTCTAAAAGACGCAGACGCGAGCAATGTTCCTAATGGGATCTTTCATTTGAAGTGTACTATCCAGTGTAACACCAGGTCCTTAGCAAGTCTGAGTGTCGATTTATGGGCATCACCTGTAACAATAGCTGGTAGACTGAAGGCGTGCGATGCTTGGTGAAGTGCACAATTAAATCATTCAGCATTTAAGGCCTATTGTGATGGTCCAAGATCTTACATCAGAGATTACAAAAACTTTCCAATTTGTGATATGCGTGAGAGTCTTCGATAACTGCTGTACTAAATACGGTTGTGTGGCATGTCATAATCCGCTCTAAAGATGTGCACCAATCACGTCACTCAAAGGACCAGCATATCCCTTAAATCCCTAAAGGGAAAAATCTGGCGATGCCCACAAAAAGGAGGTAGCGTTATATTCATGTTGGAGCTAGGGGAAATTTTCACCTAAAACAAGGCAAGGGTCCGCTCCGTGATTTTTTCCAAAGTGCATTGAAATGTAGTAACGATCTTGGGGATATAGGGTGAAATAAACGGGCCCTCTGACAGATCATGTGGGAGGGTAACCGCAAGGAAGGGATATGAATGTCGGAAAAGTCTATCATTCACAACAAAAGCTTGAGAATCGGGTATTAGTAAAAATATGATTTTAACCATCGTAACACAGGTCCCTGATGGTGTACCAAATTTGTAGATGCCGAAAAATGGAATGGGCGCCGGGAGTCTATGGCGTGGGAGTCAAATGCGGCAGAATAATCAAGCAAAATCAAAAATGCTTCATTTGGTCGGTGGTTGTAGGGGTGGTGTTGGTACTGTTAATTGACGTTGGTCGGTAAGGGGTTGTTGTTGACGTTGTTGTTGAGGTATACGTCCTGTGCAAAGCAGATCATTCACTACATACACGAAGCATGGCTGTTTCAGTGGAATGGAACTGGCGATATGCTGATTACATATCAAAATAATGCATGTAGACCTTTAGCCATGTTTAGTTGAGATGAGAGCTTTACTCGAGTATCTTGGAAATTAAACATTAAGGGACAACATTGATCAACAACGATTTTAAGGCTTTGCTATAGTTGCCGATAACTTCTGAATCTTGACATTGATCCACCTTATAGTGCGATGTGGGCCAAATTTGGATATGAATAATAAACGAACCATATCTGATGTTTTATTGAAATCTCTCAGACGAATGCTTTTAAATACTTTTTCGTTACGAGTTATTTTTTGGCAATATCCTAGACAAACCGGAATAAAGATATTACGGCTATTGATGTAACATTTGTGCATATCATCACAAATAGTGCCTTAAAGGTGGAGACCTGATTGACAAAACTCGTTCCCCCCACTTGACTACATCAAAATGAAGGACGTTGAAAGGGTCCTATTTTTCTCATTACTCCGTTGAAATTCTAGGCCCAGGAAATATTTCCTTTTGATTTTATGTCTCAATGTGGTAACCACATTTATAACACACACTCTTTATGGGCCAAGTTTAGGACACATTGCGCGTACTATCCAACCAGCTTGGACCGACTAACTTAAAACTTGTAATCAGACGTTTTCTGTGATATGCTTCCATGTGATGGGAGAAAACATGAAAAATCAGAAAAGTCTCAGACCCATGACACGTTCATCAGCTGTGTAGAAAATACACTCCCATTTTTGCCCGTTAATTAATACACAGACTACTGAACTCAGAGATTGGTAGATGAGTTATTTAGGCTTATGAAGTATATATCGTTTCTATCTGTGGCGTGTCCTCGTTTCGTCCAATCAAGTCAATCTGTGAACAAATAATATAAAGCTGTTATATTGAGAAGGTGATTTTTATAATAAAATTTGGAACGTGATGGCTGTTTTTCAAGTTGTCCATGCATGTCTGAATTTTCTTTACTCTCATTGTAACTGTGGCCTCAAACGGTTATTCAACGGAATGTCGGTACTGATAATGAGCCAATGCCAAAACGATACAGCTATTTTTATTACAAAACATTTCGATTAAAACAACTTAATTGCATGATACCTCGAAGTTCATTCAAAGAAACACTAGCTTGTACAAACTGAATATTTGATATTAAAATCTTGCATACAGGGGCGGCGCCAGGGGGGGGGGTGGTGGCAGGGGGAAGCTCACCCCCCCCCCCCCCGAGTTAAAAAAATTAGGAAAAACCAGGGGTTTTACGCGCTAAATTCTCAAGTGCAAAAATTTAGGGGGTTTAACCAAAATGAGTTCCTTTTGTAGGCTGTTTTCCCCCCCCCCCATAACGTTTCGCCCCTCCTATGATTTTACCGTGGCGCCGCCCTTGTCCCTGCTGACTCTGCAATCACGTTGATGGGAGACTCTCTGGATAATAGGGGTGAGCTGTATTCAACGATTACGTAGAGACGCAGTTAAATTCTCCATGAAAAAGGCCCCCCTTCCTTAAAAAATATTTATTTCAAGATTTAATGATTTTGTAAAAGATAACTAGAACCATGTATGATTTTATAGACATGTGCCTATGTGAGGGTTATGAGGTGAAAAAAAACGGCTGACAGAGGTAATTGTTTTTGCGAATAGAAGTCTTCTTTTCGTGTACAGGGCAAAATGAGAGGATGATTAGAAAAGATAGTGAATTATATCACTGTTGAAATGTTTAAGCAGGCTTAACTATGGAGTTTGGAAAATTCGGGTGCTCTGGGAAAAAAAAAAGAGCTGTTTGCTGTAGTTCTATAGGTTATTTGGCATTTGTGGCGTCTGTGAAGTATTTTTTCCAGTTTTATAGGTTTATTTTTAAGAAGCATTTTAAAGTATTTTTTTTCAGATGCCATAAAAACTAACCCATCCAGATTTTTTTTCATTATGGCAGCCAGTTTAGTGGTCTATAACATATGTGGGTACAGATTGGTGAAAGGTCAAAGGTCATTTCACGGTTATGCAGGGCAGGGGCGGGCCACCAGAGTAAAATATTAGGAGGGGCGAAACATGAATGGGGGGGGGGCGAACGAAACAGTACAAAATCAACTCATTGGTTAAAAACCCTAATTTTTGCGCAATTCATTGCGTAAAACTCCTGTTTTTCCTAAATTTTGAACTCTCGGGGGGGGGGGGGGGGGGGGGGGGGCGTCCGGCCCCCCCTGCTTGCATAACTACATTAGAACGTTAGCGTTAGTCGAATGTATTCCGTGACTTGGAGTTTATTGTTTATTTTAGAACTAGAAGAGGTCTGCATTAAGGGCGATGTCATATTATAAATCGGATAGAACGACCATTTGCTGCTCCACACATGTAGTTATTACCGGTATTAAACTAAGTCCGATGGAATTAAAAAAACAAATCGACTAAGCCCCCACGACTATTGTACCCTATTGTAATCGTCTCCACATGCGGTCGGACATAAGTCACTTATACCGGACCTAAATTGATCGGTTTTAGTGTCGGATATAAATTTGCCGTGTGATCGGACCTAACTAGGCTTAAGTCCGCCGATTTAATGCCGAAGAAAAGCAGGGTTAAGTCCGGTCATAAAGTTATGACCGGTATTAGTAAAGTACGTGTGGACGCGTTCTATCGGAACTGAACGGTGGCATTTTCGTCTTTTCTGAAGTACAGGCCAACACGGAAAGCCAGTGGCGTTAGTCGGGTTGCGAAGTGGGGGGGGGCTACTCAGGCAACCCTTGGGAAAAAAATGGAGAGAAATTTTGAAGGCAAGGAGAAAAAGTAGGGGGCAAGGAAAAGGGTCAAGATTAAAGAGAAAGGAGAGGCCGGGGAGAAGCCGGTGTTTTGATGTTATGATTTACAGCATGCAGAGACTGAAACCGTCTCATTTTGCGACTTCAGGAAATAATTCAGCCGGCACGCCGAAGCGAGTACATTAAACGTTTCCCAAATCTCATGTTGTTCCAAAATCCTGGATACGTCACTGATTCGGGGGGAAATTAATCTTTGCCCTTCACTGCAAGGAGAAGAAATCTAGAGGTCCTTACCCAAGGTTAAGCCTGATCGGTTTCGGGTTAGAATCAAGGTGAAGATTTAATTTTCAGAATTTTGTGTTGAAATCACTTTAAGGATTATCCTAATATCCCAAGTTACTTGGACCACATGGTTTAAAAAAAAGTTACACCTGTGTGATCAGGCCATTTGTCATTAAGGTTTTAAAAACACAGTCACAGACGACTTTTTTAACTATAATTTAATTTGGTCTTAGGTTTTGTTACTTCAAACTTTAAATGGTTTGTTTAATATTATAGCTTGAACATTATTATAAGGAAACCCAAAAAATATTAGAAAAAATATTTCTACAGAAATAGTTCTGTCACACGGTTGTTAGATTTTAATGTAAAAAGTATCCATACGTCCCATGATGACAAAAAGAATGTGGCTTTATTCCTTAAGCAGGTTAGAAAGTAAAAAAAAAAACAAAAACACGCTGAGCTATCTCACTGTAGTGCTCTGCACTACGTGTGGAATGAAAGTTAAACTAAATCATTAAATTGTTCTTCACCCAAAAGTTGAAATTGAAAATATCATGGACACTTTTCATACGGACGGACTGCATAGTTTAGTATGGTTGTCACAAAAGTATCTTTTCACCAAAACTTAATTGATTTTGCCAGTAATTACCATTTAAAGCATTGTCTGTAATAAAAATCAGATAGATAGCTGGCAACGGTCAAAAAATAGATTTCCTTCATACTTTCCTCAATTGATAGGCCTTTGCTGGAAACCAACAAAAATGGACCTAGTTATTCATACAATATCGTTTCCATGGACAAACGCGCCAAACTATGAAAAATTTTCATTTTCCCCCGTATTTTCCCCCTTTTATCACTGAGGGGTTTTTTTTTTTTTGAAATGGTCATTCAAAAATTACAAACAGAAAAAAAGATGGATTAATTTTCTCTTGATATAGTGTTTATGGGGATATTTCATATATTACATCCCAAGCATTCATAGATAATCATAGGGTGTGGTGTTGGGCTATACCATTTCTTTGAATTAGGGGGTTTGTCAATGATTTTAAACAGTGATTAAAAAATAGCTATTTTGGAGAGCTCATAAGTCATATGTAAAGGTTCAATTCAGATTGTTTTTTGAACTTGAACATTTTAGACAATGCCATTGAATATTAAAAAAAATGTTGGGGGAAAATTCTTTATTAGCTACAGTGCATCCGTTATTCTGCATTTTCAACAATTAAATTCGCAAAAAATGCCATTGTGCCAACATAATGAGGGTGAAAAAAAATTAATTTCTTCAAAGTCTAATTTTTCTTCTTAATTATTGAAATGTTCCATTTCACTTTTATATGTTGCAACTTTTCTGGTCATACCATTATCTGAAATAGGGGGTGTTTTAAATATTTAACTAGGATTTCGCGGTACTCGGCTTTCGACGATCGCTATTCAAAGAATATAAGATGTGGGCCGCCAAGACGATCTAAAAATGATTACCTGACTTTGACCTTGGACATGATACTTTGACCATGGCACAACCTATTTACTCATCAACATATGAGGGATACCATGTTGCCACCTATGACACTAGTTTGGTTTCAATTGAACTTCAGATTTCAATTGAGCTCAATTAAAAAAAAAAAATTTAGTGACACATACATACATAAACACACACCACACATATACATACACATTACACAAGCACAATGGATTGCAAAGTGGTCTGCCAAGCTATGCTGGCGGCCCACAAAACAATGATGTTAGGCAAGTTGGGGGCTGTGGAATATGCCAAAAGTTACAAGTTGAACCCACTACTTCTATATAGCTACATAGGGAATTCTTTAATCATAATAAAATCATTGGCGGGGTGGGTTTCCCTACATGTGTTGCCAGTAGCTTATGGGTTTTTGAGTCCGTGACATTATGTAAGCAAATATAGGCAAACATTACCAAGAGTAGGGGTTCATAATTATGTTAGTATTCCTTAATGCAGACGTAAAACTGGTGATACCACCTTGTAATAGGAAGGAGGCTATTTTCAGGGGTAGGACACGACCGGTTCGTTTTGGGCATTAGGAATTTCCAAACAGTAATTTGGGAACACTTATGGATTTTTGATTTATGGCAGTCTCTGTCTCGGTTATATTACAGTCAATACATCTTAGTAATATCATGATATTTGGATAAATTATGACTTGTCGGGGGTAGTGGAGTAACCTCTGCTGCAACAATAGTGTAATTTCAATCATGGTCATTAGATTTAAATATTCGTGTATCAGGCATTAGTCTTTAGTCACGATCCTGTTGTGTTGTAACCGTTCGACTCTTCTCTTCTAGATATGCCCGTAAGCACGCCTCATACCGTTAAGTCTTTTGATGATAATCACAAGATTCCTAGCATACCTCCGCGGGGGTGACCCGCGAACCAGGGGAACGAAGTTGATGCCGTTTGATTTTGCTGTTGCTGTTGGTTGGGCACGTCCTTACCCATCCTCTCCGCTATAGGGGTATGGTCCTTACCCAACTAAATATCATAAGGGACCTGCCAGATGAAATGCCCAAGATCCACGACCGTAAAACAAGTGGTAAACTGTTGCGTTTTGTGATAGCAATCAGTTCAGAAGAGTCCAAGGCTCACCCAGATGATTTTTACAAAAATTTACACTTGTAGTTTTAAACAATAGCCACAATTTGCATAAAATTGAATAATTTTGTTCTGATGGACGCTTTCTAAAAAACCTTATAAACTCGAGAAGTACACATCACATCACATGCGGGTTTTGCATTGGTGATGAGGCATTGGTACATTTTGATATTAGTAACTAAATATATAGAGATATACAAGAACAGACATATGATGTTTTGTTCTTGATTTTTTCATTATTTTTAAAAAGTGACTTAATATGTTCAACATTTATGCTTGTATTTCACCAAATTTAGCACATTATTGAACAATTATAAGTTTGCTACATCGGTTTATTACCTCCACACAAATTGGTTACTTAGCATTCGAAAAATGTAAAAATGAAGAATTTAGCACGCCTTCAATGAGAAGCTTCAGTACCGCACACTCGTATTCTCTACATTGTCTGCACGGCATACTACACACATTGTTATAGTGAGCGTATATCACACGTGCGTTGGGTGTTTAGCTGGGCCTACGACACTATCAAACATGCTTTTTTAGTCTTCTCTGGTGAATGAAATTTACAATATTTGATAGAGAACACTTAAAACAATAAGGTATTTTGCATAATTAAATTCTTCATTAACACTGTATCTGTGTACTACATAAGTGTGGTGCGCGCGGTCTTCGGTCGCCCCATATTGTAAATTGGTATAAAAGTCCGGGTTGACATTATATTCCTTAGAAGATAATATTACCCATGCATTATCAATAGATGCCCCAATTCCATCATCAAGCACCCGTCTACTTTCCTTTAACATTTCCCTTTTTTTATTACTTCGTCTTTCTTATAATTCTCTGAATGGGTTTCTGTGAATGTGCTTCTTCATCTCCTCGATCTTGCTTCTGTATGCTTGTTCTCTATCTTGTCAGGGATTTTGTAACAGTGGTGGGGTCTCAAAAATTTTCCCGGTGTTTAACATTTTGGCCCGGCGCAAATGCAGGCTTTCAATTTCAAATTTGTCGCCGACGCCTTCGTGAAGGGGCCAAGACGTGTAGACATGGAAGGAGGCCCAGGCAATGTTTCCACATATCATGTGCATCCAACTTCACCCTCCTTCATTCCTTCACTTCTTCCTCCTTGTATCCTTCCTTTTCTGTCGCTTGAGCACACTTCTCTGTCAGGACTCGTTTGGGGGGCGGGACAATTGTGCCCCCTTTCAACAGGCCTGTTACATACGCTTCATGTCCTCTCCCGGGCTCCCCTCTCTCACCTCCTTAGTTTCTCTCTACGATACTTCATTCTTGTTTTCAATGAGGAGGGTTTTCGTATTCGATGAAATTATAAAATCAATTCTTATTGGAATGGCGATCTTCGTTACAATTTATGGAGGAAAGACTGTATATATTGTAAACATACTAACAACAACTAACAAAGTTTTAGATGTTTAGGAAATATAGTGTTACTACTAAATAAACCATCGCTTGTCATTCATGCCATTACTGGTAATAAATAAATAAATATTAGATTATAGTACATAGAGCGTAAAAAAATTATATGACAAAAGTTTCAGGGTTTCGACATTATTCGATCATATTTAATATATCATATCAAGTGAACATTCATTCTAAAAAACAGAAGTATAGGCCAGGGAAATTAGCAAAGTAAAGGCTTAAGCCACCTACTACAAATTGTCAAATTGTTTAATTTCACTAAAAACTTTAACAAGGCCATTTTTGTATAATAGAGTAATTTACATTTTCTTGAGAAAAAAAATCTTTGGTCGTGATTTGTCATCAGTTGGCTGAAGATGTTATCCAACATACAATGTACATGGAAAAATCTTTCCCTGCTAAAAATGTTAATTCCCATAATGTATAGCCCGAAATGTAAAGCTTGGCAATATCCAATTATTAATAGAGGTCTTAAAAACAGGGGCTTAAAGGGGTATTCGTGATCCACAAACCACGCCCCTCCACACTTACAAAAAAATTGAGATTATATCATTAAAACCGTCAGGCATTTAGTAATTCACGTCTACCTAATCTTACGTGCAAATTTGGTAGTTTCTGTAAGGAAATTAGCAATTTTGTATTTTACAGAAATTACAGCACAGCGGTCTATGGGAAGTGGGAAACAAGAATTTGATCATAACACAAAACGCAGATTCGGGAATCAACTCAAATTTTGGGAATAAGTTTTTCTCAAGGATATCTTGGAGAAGGGCTGGAATCATGAATGCGCCTTTAAATAATCAAAGTCCATATGATTAAATTCGTATACACCTTGTCTTGGAAAATGCTTCCTTTTAAAACGAACTGAGGCAGATGTATTGTAGCTTGTTTCTTCCAAGTAAAGATGAAGATCCGCCAAGATATGACAGGACATAATTTTAACCTTTTGTAATTTTCTTTTCAGTAATTTCATTAACAATCTGTCCATTAAAAGTAAAAATTAAAAACAAAACCACAAACAACAGCAGCAGCAAACCAAAAACAATTACAAAACACAAGCATTAATTTTACTTTGCGAGAGATTCTCATCTTGTTAAGAGGGAAATGTTTCAATTGCAAATAACCATGAAGAGAAATAGGAACTTCGATACATGAAATAGCCAAGGGAAAATTAAGACCCGATTTTCAATAAAAAACAAAAACAAAATCCCTCAACAATTGCGTTTTGAAACAATTAAGTCTTGATGTTGTTAGTTTGAAAATACGTGCGTGGGAAAAATGTAAAGCATAGATAGCCTAACCGTATCCACTTGCATTTGAGGTCACTGTCAAAATATTGTGATGACAATATTGCATGTAAAATGTTCTTTTTTACCAGGTTTTTACCTTTTTAAATTACGGTCAATCCCGGTTATTAAACAATCTTCGCGCTTTATTAATGATATCTAACATAAAAGTACAATTTGAAAAGCAGAAATAAAACTGTAAAAGAAACGGTAGGTTAGGTGAGTAATAACACACAAAGAGTAAGTTATTATACCTAATCGTGTCATTTCCAGAGAATTAAGTGCTATTTTAACCTACCGGTTTTTAATGTAAAAATATGAACTATGAAAATATGTTGATTTCTAATATGCCGTTATTCAAAAAATGCAAAAATCTTGTGTATCTTTTATTTAATAAATAGTGTAATTTTTTGATAGAAAGCTCGATGACTTATTTTTTGGTATATTTAATTATTTTTTTTTGTCATTTTGAAAAAAACGCAGTTCCATCTTTTACCATTCAATATCGTTAAAGTTATTA
Source organism: Ophioderma brevispina (assembly GCA_023653785.1). Taxonomy (NCBI): domain Eukaryota; kingdom Metazoa; phylum Echinodermata; class Ophiuroidea; order Amphilepidida; family Ophiodermatidae; genus Ophioderma; species Ophioderma brevispina. Next base: position 24,655 of record JAMKCH010026189.1, read on the forward strand.
TAGTGTGTGGATCAGGTATGTGTGGTCAGGTTAATCTTACATTTACCTGTTAATTTTAGTATAATAGAGTATACTTAATGCTGACATCTTTAAAAATTTCGATTAAGAGCTCAACTTTTAAATTGAGTCATAAAGGCATGAAAAATTTGGATTAAAAAAATTACCATATTTTGGCTATGTTATCAAACACCCTCTTTTTAATCTTTTTTTAATTATTTATGGAAAATTACACTGCTTGGGCCCTGAGTCTAGCGCTTATTAACATGTCCATTATTATTATTATTACGCAATTGGTAGAGTGGACTTTAACGCCTTAATCAGTTGGTCACAAGGTGGGCTACACGAACATGGGTTAATTATTTTATTCATATTGATTGCTTTCTCCCCCACTGGTTGATGAATTATAATTGTTCAGTTTTAATTGCTCCATTCGTATATTGGAAGCAAAATTAATAGGATAACCGCATTTCATACGTGAAACGGAACTATTCCATGTAATTTTCTTCCGACCGATACAAAATCTTAATTTTGATGGAGCAATAAAGGGCGAGGTTGTCGATCAGGGGTAACACAACCTGTAAGTTGAAAATGTACTTTTCGCTTGATGAATAATTTCCGGTTCTGCATTTAAAATGGGTGAAGGCCTTTAATTAATCAGTTGTTAAAAAATCGAGTTTGGGATACTAATCCCTAACGTTTTTTTTGTTTGTTTTTTTGCACTTCACCAAAAAATAACGTGAGCGACCCTGCTGTGTTATGGTGAAATTTCTACTAGATCTAACAAGAAAAATAACGCTACATCCCCTTGCGGTGATCGATCAGGTGGTAGTCATCTCACAAGTACAGGTTATTTTGAGTATTTCAAGTATAATGTGCTTGACTATTCTCAAAGATTAATAAATTCAATCTTCTCTAAAAATTACATACGTGATTATTATGAAGTAGAAAGCGGTTGAATTCAATAAAGTAAATTAATTTCATATTGTAAAATGACTATACATGATAAAGTTGCACTGGTGTTTATGTGGGTATTGCCTTAATAGAGTAAAAATAATGAAATTCCCTCTCCAAAGATGAAATCTACACTCCAAAAACAGATTAGTTATCAGGTGAGAAGCTCACCAAAATTATTTTGCAAAACTGCTTGTGACACAATTTGGATAAATTATGATCAAAATTTGATACAACATTAGTTTTAAAGAGTTGATAAGATCCTGATTTCCACTGAAATAGTTTCCGTAACAAAAATGACCAATTTGTTTTAAGGTTTGCACGGTCCTTTTCTATTTTTCTCTTTCACGCCGTTCTTTTCAAGAAGTTAGTGAACTCTGGATAATTGAAAACAATTTGAGTGATTAAAACAACCAAAAAACACCAACAAATTAATTTTGAAATTGATATTTGTATATGAAGCATAGCCTCAAAGTAAGTAAGTTAAAAGCGTAGGTGTCCCAGGAACCCAACGCTTCTCACCGACTCGGGTTATCATGGTTATTGCTGATGTTGGGACCTTATAATATTCTATCCCTTTGAAATAAAAAAAATAACCTACATTCATGAACTCCATACGACACGACACGTGTTATTCCTGAAAGTAACCTAAAAGTTACTTTTGATGGAATATTATATCCAAACTCTAGAAATGTACTTTCTGCATCATTCCAGTGTATTATTGGCTTTAAATTATTTTGTTGCCTCAATATGTTTCGCAACTTTAGCCATTGGACCGAATTGGAAAACTATACTGACAACATCTATATCTCTGTGAAACGCGTATGAACTATAAAATTTGGCTTCACCCATATTAAATTTTTCCTAAACGAGAAAATTACACGAGCAAATTAAAAAAAAAAGTTTTGTTCAAGCAGTAATCGGAACACGGGCATTTTCTATGCAAAGCCCAACATTTTCTTGCATCAAATGAGTCGGGCCATTAGACTAATTATTTTTTAAAATATTTTTGTGTTTCGTGTTGTTGTTGTCTTGTTGGTTTGTTTAATTTTTATCCAGGAAATCAGTTTTGCGATTTTAAAAAGAAAGCATATATAAAGCAAATGTTAAACTGTGAATACTTGAAAACATTTTCAGACAGTTTACAGCATAATTCCTATATCATCATGTTTTATGTAGTGCGTCAGCTGATAGGGCTATGTCAATTGTCTTCCTAAAACAATCATGGTAATTTTTTGTATAATTGCTAATAGTTTACTTAATATGGTTGTATTTATATTTTGGTTATTTATTTTGAAAGTGAGTCAATGACAAGAAATACAAGCATCAATAGTCACCTTTGTCGTTAAAAATTTTCAGGACTCATTGTGAAAGCCCGTACCATTTCCAATTTAATTTACAAAAAATGAAAAGAACTGCGTACAAACCATCGACTTTGTCATATTTTTTTTTAATTCTCGTCGTCACCGTTTTAGGCGCAAGTATCCTGTTTTTAATTAAATATACAACCCAATTGTTTCTTCATAGCTGCAACATACACGTGCCCTGATTGCACAAACACGCTTATGGGCCTGGACCATAATACGGGCCAGAATCTCACACGTGCATACTGTAAAGGTCTGCGTTTTCTAGATTTAAAAAATTGTTAAAAACTAACATTATAAAAGGACTATTTTATAGCAGTATTTAATTTTCAGAAAATGTTGCTATTCACTTTGTTTATAACTATGGTCGTTCATTGAAATCAAAAATACAGTAAAAAAACCCAGAAGAATGTAAAAAAATTCAAACCGTGAAGATTCAAAAATGTAGAAACATTGCGTGATGAAAGCGGTTGACATTCTATTGTATGATGACAATGGACGAGTGATCCCGGCGAGTGACACTCTTACACGTTAAATAAAGTATGTTTAATGTGTAAAAAACGAGGACTCAGATTATTTGACATAACGTGAATATTAAAGCTCGTTCTGGATCTGATTTTGCATGTTGTGCAAAACAAATTAATTTTAAACGATACTATCTAAAATTACGCTGGGGGGGCGATTTCTTGTAAACAGAAACGGAAATGGTAATTTTGTTTGAAACCCATTTTTTAAGATAAAATATGCAAACTATAACTATTTACGAATGCTATATGAAATTATTAATTGCAATACATGAGAAACACACTGTTAGCTAACGATTCTGAAAAACCCGAGTTCTGTAAGGCATTTTTTATTTTGATTTATGGACAATAATCTAACTCCGGTAACAGTAATTATTATTTAAATTTCATGGTAATGAGGATGTAACTTTTTAATATTTGTGTAAAAATTTGTAAAAATGATGGTGAAGAAGAGCCTCAGCTACTGACCTAAATGAGCAAAAAATTTCAAACCTGTACTCAAAAAATTACTTTTCGCTTAACGAGCGACGTTTCGCTATCATCTGCTGCCCTAATGTTTCTCCATCAATGGCCTTGTGACACACTATCTAATATGCAAGTATGAAGGCTTCCTGATTAAATAACAAAACAGAACACCGGCGATACACTATGTCCAAGGGCTGTTACTTGTTGTACAGTTGTTGCTTCAATATTGAATGAATGAAACAAGGTTATTTGTATTGTTAGCTCATTGGTTTCGCTAAAATTGAACCAAATTATTAAATGTTTCCAAAATAGTTACAAACATTTTAAAGACTAGCTCTTTTTAAACATCCATAGGAACAATAAAAATCATTCTTTTAACACTGCTTTCTTTAAAGGTACTTGTTCACTCGTCTTTGGACCAACCCAGATTAACCGGAAGCTAGTATCAATTTTGATATCAGAGGAAAGGCCCATATTTCTCATGTCTTCCGGAAATTTCAAACTTTCAACAATTTCTTCCAAAGATATGGACAAAACAAACTAACGTTTTAATGAGTAACCATCATTTAGCACAGTATTGAATAGGGAGTTGCACTATCGAGCTAGCATCAAACCGCAGTTTGTTTCCCCCGGTAATTGGTGGTTAGCGTATTACAAGTGTAAGGCTCCCTATCAAAGTAGGAGAACATGATGAGACAAAGATGGAACAAGCACCTTATTTTTGTACCTATAATTTAGCTGTATTTCCCCCTCCAATAATGACGAATTCTGGCATGCAAAAAGCCAATATTACACCAGAAGATGATCTCCCAATTATAGTTTACGAATTGTGGTTAATCTAACAGTGACTTTGAAAGTCAAAGTGGCTTTGGTCATATTATAATATCTTACAGAATAATCCGTTGACCCACTTTCCACCACAAGACTAGATCAAGTAGGAAGTGATAAAAGGGGAACATGTGCCTGGGCTTTCAGCAATCCCTAAAATACTAGAAGGAATTAATTTTCCTCCCACATAGAGACTTAGCTTTTATTCCATGAAAATAATGTCATACTTAAAGGGCTGTCTACACTTGACCTCACTAGGGAGACTATGTCCTAATCCTGCTAACCAGAACCCTTGCTGAAAAATCAGCTACAACGTACCTCTATTGGCCCGTATGATTTGTTTGCTGGTTCTCTAATGTAATTGGGGATTTTTTTCTTAAAACATTTACACAGTAATTGTCTCCTTAAACATGCGTTGCTTTTTTGTGAGTATCCTTAGACAGGGTCTTTTTTAATATGAAATTATCAGACATGGGTCTAATTGTCCCGGAACTGTCTCAAAAGCTTTTAGTAAAAATATCCAAAATTGAAAAAATCTTTTGCTACCAAATGACCTAGAAATGGGAAAAGGGGTGTTTGACTTGCTTCATCTGCACATTCCCTAACAAAACAAATCCGCCCGGATAAATGTACCATCAATGAATTAGAATACATTTTCCTCTGAGTGGCGCTCCCAGTTCCTATTGCATTTTCACACCTGGGAACACAGGCAATGTTAGGGTCTGTGTTTCTCATGTGATTCCAATGCCATGGAGTAAGAAAACCAATATTTAATCAAAATTTGCCAAATCATTTATTATTATGTTTGAATGTACTTATGAAAGCATACTAAAAGTTAATGACCGAGGTCAAGTTATAGATAATTGGATTATTACTCAATACTCAACAGTATTTTTTCTAATTAAGTTGGTCTTTATGACTGTTTATCGTAAAGCGCTTATGATCATGTCAGCTAAAGACGCTAGTAAAAGCTAATATTTGATTATATAGTAACTTCATCACAAATATGGAAAGTAGGAGATGTAAAGAAAGAGAATGGAAAGGATTCCTTTTGTAAACGCATATTTGGAAAGATTTGTGTTCCAACCTACTTACTAAACAAAAATAAAAAAAACATGTTAAAACACCCCTATATAGACACAGACCAAAATTCTCCAGAAGCTAGAAGGCTGAAACAAAAATTATGTTCTTTCATGTTATTAAAGGAATTCGTTAATTTGTTTACAGTTTGCAGTAAAAAAAAATTCATTACTCGAGGCGGGACTTTTGGGGGAAACCCCTAGATAGACAGCTTGTATTACAGATAGCCTGTAATTCGTGTAACTTTGTTATGGTAGCAAACATATCATATGTGTTTTTTTGCTTAGAATGAGAAACCTTTAAGTTCGGCAGCAACAAGGTGAATGGAAAAATTATGAACATATTTATAGGAATTTTGAAAAAATCATTAACTTTAAAACCTGCCCATACAATCTTTTATGTTGGCATAAACTAGCATTCACTGTTATCATATGGGCGAATGAAAATATGATGGATTTGCTTCTCGAAGATATATGAGTCTAGTGAATCATTAATAGTAAATGATATTGGAAGTGGATCATGGAAAGAAGTGGACCAAGGTATTCTTTGGTAGTAACATTGTAAGCATCTTGTCTTTCGCTTATAAAAAAATTTCTGTCAGTGGTTTTAAGTGATCCACATAGAGCTACGTAAATGTAGGTTAAGGGTAATTATGGCTCACGATAAGGAGAAAAAACAAAAACTTAAAATGGCAAGTCTACACCAAAACATTGTTAACAGGAGAGTCGAATGAAATATTATTAATGTGTTAGTTGGATGTAGTGGAAAAACATATTTGAGGACAAAATTCATTTCCTTTGATATTATAGCAAGAATTAGGCACTTTGCGGGTGGTATTTGAAATGATGTAAATACAGAAATATCTGGCAAAACGGGCAGGGTTTTTTAAAAAGAAAATAAAATTCCCAAACTCAAAGGTCATGTGAGTCAAGTTGAAAAATAGGCCAAAATGTTAAAATTGACCTCCATGAAAAGTTGGAGTTCTAACTGAGTCATATGTTGAAAAGGGAATCCCTCATTTGTTGATGGATCAAAGGTCATGTGCCGGTCAAAGGCATTGTGCCAAGGTCAAAGGTCATGTGAGTCAATTTGTAAGATTGTAAGATAGGGCTGGGCGGCCCACAGATTATATTCGTTGAAAGCGACGAGCGAAAGCCGAGTAACGAGAAACGAAACGAAGCGAAATGCTAGTTGTTAAATATTTGAAAACCCCCTATTTTCAAGATAATGGTATGACCCAGGAAAAAATTGCAAACAGTAAATTGAAATGAAAAGGTCTAAGTAAAATTCAACTTTAAAAAAAAATAGTACTTTGAGAATATAAAATAAGTATGCACGTTGCTTATGTTGCAACAATATGCATTTTTGCCTGAATTGAAATGTGAAAAATGCAGAAATATCAGGAGCACTGTGCTTAAAGAAAGAAATTTTCCCCAACTAATGTTTTATTATTCAAATCGCATTGTCTAAAGTGGTCAAGTTCATGAAAACAATTGAATTGAAAAACGTTACCATAGGACTTATGAGTATCCAAAATAGCCCCATTGTTTCATTTTAAAACATGAAAAAACACCCCTATTTCAAAGAAAGAAAGGTTATAGCCCAACACCACACCCTTTTATGGATTATCTTAATGCTTGGGATGTAAATATAAATATCCATAAAACAAATATATCAAGAGAAAATTAATCCATCATTGGTTTCAGTAATTTTGATACCTTTCCTTAAAATCAGTGATATTAAAATGGGGAGGAAAATAAGGGGAAAATGAAAATTTTCAGATTTGGCCGTGCCATGGCACCGAGATATGTATGAATAATAAGTTCCATTTTTGTGGTTTCAGCCAAAGGCCTATCATGGTGAAAGTATAAAGAAAATCTAATTTTTTGACCGTGGACACCATTTTGCCTTTAAAAATCGTTGATTTTTAAAAAAAAAAAAAAAAAAAATGGTCATTTTGAGAGTTTTTTCAAACGGTGTTTCGGGTCTGTGCATGAATTTAACACAGGATTTCGATAAGTACGATTGTTTTCACATGTTTCTTTCAATGTTAATCATTATTCTAACCTTATTTGGGTGAAAGTTTATAACTGCGATGCCAGACCACCTACCATGCATAGGCGTGCCAGGAAATTTTATTGATGGAAGCTGGACTAAAGATGTTCGAACCATTATAGCGAAGCGAGCGGAGCGACTATTGGGTGGGGTCCAGGTTCCGCCTTAGGCCCCTGGTGGGGTCGCAGGGGCAACGCCGACGGGGTCCGTGGCAGAGCCCCTGGAAGCTCCTGAGGTTGTAGGGTGTTTCACGACCTGAAAACGCCTTAACTTGCATACTTCTTCCGACACTTGTTTGCTCCGCTTTTTGCATGAAAAAAATCAAATAACTGCACCATGTTCCTCTTCTTTTTCTTCTACTTTTCTCCTTCCTCTTTTCCTTTTCCCTCCTTATCTTCTTGCTCCCTTCCTCTTTCTTCTTCCCTTTCCTCTTTTTCTTGAGAACTTTGAGGGGGGCTTTAGCCCCCAAAGGCCCCCCCTGGGTACGCCAGTGCTTACGATCAGCTGTACCGGGATAAGCTTATCGACTTAAAGTTATGTCGGCTCTAAGCGCTCGAATACCGGTAGATGCGCGTCCACACTAACCAATTTTAAGTCCGATACTAAAGCCGACAGAATTTAGATCCGCTCAGTGCGCGTCCACCACGGGCCACTTTAAGTCCTCGACTCTAATAAAATACCGACCGAGTTAGTGCCGGTATTAAGTACTTAAGGTCCTACCGACCGTATGACACGAATTTTGCCATCAAGCAATATTTTTTAATATTTGTCAAGGTTCATATTGTCGAGTATGGTTTCATTTGGAGGGATGTTGATACTACTGAAAATTTAAAGCCGAATATAGCCGTTAAACGTCAATTTTTAAGGTTCCGACCACTGACCTCTACACATGGACAGCGGGCTGCTGCCCGTTGACTAGTCCGCCAATTGAAAACCACAGGAAGTTGCATTGTGCCCTTCTTAATGTGGCTTCACTTTATTGACCAAGTTAAGGAATTTTGTATAACAATAGTAAATCTGTGTGGAATATGTGTACCAGCAGTTGTATGCATTATTTCCCGCCACATTTAGAAGGGCAAAAAGCAACTTCCTGTTGTTTCAATCTGCGACTCAGACCCGCTATCAATGTGTAGAGATCATTGGTCCGAACTTTGGGAAAGAGTTCCAATGTTACATACCCTCCTTTTAAAATCTACAATAACAACAAATCAATTTTTATTTATGACCTCACTACTAACAACCCTAACTCTATGCAAATGAAAAAAAAGAATTTGTTACATGTAGACCTTTGAAGGGGGGGTGCATATTGAACTCTTGCCGAACTTGGTGAGCGGCAATGAGCACGTCGTGTTACGAGGAACGATATGTATCGCGCGTTTGTGGCAATCGTAGCAATATTAATTAATTATTAACACAGGAGAGCACGTAACTAATTCCTAGAGTGCAGAATATCTTAATTCGCCGGGTGTATTACATTACGGATCTTAAACAAATACCCTGTTTTGTTTTCGAGAAAAGTCCCATTTGAAAGGAATGCGAAATCTATAACAACCCCCATATACTATTCAAATGACCAAATCCGATTTAAGACAACGAAATTAACATTGGACAATTTATTTTATCTCTATTCATGAATTCTTACTTGATAAATGGATAATAATTGCAAGTTAATCATCATATCCGTCACACCAAAATTTACGCAAATTGACGATTAGGGCATAACATAGTGACCAAATGTTGAATTTTTCCCTATACTAAAGCGCTATTCAGCATCCGTCATTATGGAATCAACGATCGGCGTTTTCCGAACATTCGTCAAACCAGCGTGCGTCCTCGAGAATCTTTTAAATTTGGCTTATTACATAATGGCGGATGCTGAGTGGATTGCCGAGATTCATCGCTTTGACCATAAATATAAAATTTCTGTAATAGCAATATTTATAAATCCATTACATACTTCTTGGGTCAGTTATGAATTTAAGATGAAATATTTACTAACAAAAATATTTTTAAAAGCCCTGGTGGGAAATCAAGTATCACTGTCTATGACGAGGGTTTGCACATCCGTCATAGGTAATACACCAAAGTCTCCGTTATGCAACATATCAAAGTCAAAATCGCCCAAATTTTCTAATTAAGATTAATTAATCTTGCAAGCTTCGGCACTGGCATGTTTGAAGACTTTGGTATTTAGTACCGTTTCCCTTAATTTTGAAAAAGGTCACAATTCAACATCCGTCACTATGTATCACCCCAACGATGTATCTTTTGTTTATTCCTTTTTTTTAAATCGGCTTTCTCCATTGTCGATATAGGCCAATTTGCCATGAATGAAGCTGGTCAATATCCAGCAGAGTTGCCATGTTTAGTAAAATTTAAACCATTGTTTCAGTTTTTTCATTTTTTTCAAGTACCAGGACTGCGAATTGTTCATCTTATCAAACTGATGACTCATTTTATCAAAATGAATGACTCATTTTAGTATGATGAGATAAATTTATGGGGGTACATTGATTCTTCAGGTGGATAGTTCCCGTACTTTTTCAGAAAATGCTGTTGAAAAAGACTAACAATTTATAGTTGATTAGATCGACTTCCCAACCGTATAATTTATCTATCTTTTCTCTTTTAAGGCACTAGCCGGGAGCCAAGCTGTTTGTTCAATGGAAACGCGTTAGTCAGTACATGCGGAGTTGCGTTCAAACGCTAAGCCCACTTAAATTTTTTTTCCAACACATTTTTCTGTTCGCTGGGGCCCTCCGGTAAAGATTACAATATTTCCATTTATACTGTGATACTATCAACTGTTACTTATTTTCTGTATCTCAATTGGTCAGGGCGAGTTTTAAGCAGTCGATGGAATAGTATATAATACTTATGAAAAAACCAGAAGTAGTGCACCTTGTTGTAATAATAACTTTTCTGTTTGACCCCATTGCGTAACCAGTGGGGCCGGGGGGGCCAAGCTTCCCCCCACACAACAAAAAATATCGGAAGGGAGCCAAACAGGGAAGAAAACAGGGAGAAGTAAGAGACCAAGAGACAGTAAAATGAAAGAGAAGATCAGAAAATAAGAGGGAAAAGGGAAGAAGAGGCACCAATAGAAAGAGAGAAAGGAGAGAGAGGTTGTCCTGTGCTGTATCCCCCCTCCCCCACTGTCAATTTTGAACCGACGGAAAAAAATAGTGCGGTATAAACTCAGCGGAGCGCAGCGAGCCGGAAAGATTGGCGCCTGAAACAAAATCGGAACGTCTTGAGTCTCCCCCAAGAGACAAGACAATATCCTTGTTGAATTTGACCTCTACCACAATTTTTTATACTCGATGCCCGATCACGGAGGTATGCAAGCTATATATTTAATCCTTATCACATAACGAATATTTGGTTCTCCAGTTAGGTTTGGTCTGATGACTTTTGAGAGTTACCCCCTTGACCAAGATTTCAGACATTTCCTTCATACATTTTCGACTTATTTTGATATGTGTTCTATGACCTTGTACAGTACAAAGCGAGAAGAAGCATTCTTGTTGCAATTTTGTCCAGGTTAGGCGGCACTTATTTTTTTGTAAATGGGACTGGTGATTATACACGTTTACACAGGCCAACGTTTTGGCCACACTCCTGAGCGCAATATCATTCATTTCAAATTAAATTGTTTCAAAAGATCCCTTCTATGACAAGATTTTCAACATGTGGGGCTACAAAAATATGACCTACCGTTTACATTTTTCCAAACATCTGCTTTTTACTTCACATATTTCGCAGAAAATTTGTACCAGTAATTCAATACTGATTTACTTGCCACCGTTAGTTACATTAATTCGTCAATTTCCTGATTCGCCTCAATCTGGGCAATGATACTGTCCGCATACAGGATGTTCCATGAGATCCAATCCTACCGAATATTGCAGCCAGCAAACGGTCCGCTCGGCGTAGAATAAAGTACAATAAACAGAACGATCCTGAATAATTGTCATTAGCTACTTAAAAGCCTGAGCATTCGAAAAATGTGGCCCAAAACATCTGAGGAGGTCATGTAAAATTAAGCTCATGGAAGTTATGATGTGCAGCAGATAGATATTTGAATACCTTTGATTTTTCTACATCAAACGTAAATTACCCCCGCACAGCGGTCTCTGTGTAGTAACCACCATTGCCCCACCCTATTGGCTTAACACCTGGTTAACCTCCCCCAAGCACCTGTGTCCTCACTAGAATGGAATTAAAGAAATCCGCTCGGCTGATTGAATATGCAAGGGACTTACAAATAAATGTCGTCTGCTTTCTGTTGGAGAACATGCCCCCGGAAGTGACATGCCCCAATTATGACCCCTGGATTGGAGTCTGTGTAGAAGTTTCTGTAGTCCAACTAATGCATAATCAGTATGGATATGGAGCCCGGTGTAGAAGTATTATAGTCCGCCGTACCATACTCCGTCTACAACGTAAGGAATAGGCACGCAATTCAGTTGACTCTTCACGCACATTCGTTTTCACGCTTTAATTCCGTGATCGTCTATGGGAGCACGTACCTATGGCTTCCCATGCCGACTATAGTTGTTTCACACCGGGACTTTAGTAGAAGATCGGCCTGTAGGTCCCGTGACTAAACTCTGGAAACAAAGGTTTGAAAATCTTTTGGGATTCCCTGATGGATATTTTTGTCTTGGGATTGCCGGACATTTTTGGTCAAATGTCAAATAGGGGTCAACATTGAAAATGTCCAAAATGTTTTAAAATTTAATTTCATATTTATTCAGTCATATCAACATACGCACATTAAATTCTCATAAAATACCGTACATATAAAATACATTAATAAAAATTTTGAATGATATAAAACATTAAAAAAAAAAAAGAGCATTAACAGAACACATGTTGATGAGACCAAGGATAGCCCAAAAAGCCACAAGAGCTTATTTCCATTTGGGTCCTTACAAAAGGACAAACAGAAAACAAAGCAAAACAGATACACCACTAGCATTTCAAGGAATGGTGCTCCTTCCTTCTCTCAATCTTGTTTCATGGCAAGATGAAATTTTACTTCTTTTTTTAAGTGGGCGCGTAGCTGTTGATCGATTTAATAGTGCGTGGAAGAGAGTCCCATGCCTTGATCGCAGTGAATTGGAAAGTTTTGCTCCCCCGAAACCTAGGAACCACAACATTAAGGTGGCTATCCCTGGTATTATAACGATGCCTTTCTGATACTTTTATAAAAAGATCACTCAGATACTTTGGAGATATTATAAATTTTGAAGACATGGTTAAGCTTCAATTGCATGACCCTATCTTCAAAATTTAGAAGCCCTAATTTATCAAGTTCATCCTGGCCAACATGTGTTCTTGAGTCTAGATCAGGTACAAATCTAACAATCTTATTTTGCAAGACCTGTAGCTTATTCTGGAGGTTTTTTTTAAATAAAAATTATCCATCTATAGTCCAGACGCGGAGTATATCTCCTTTTACACAGGAGATCGTTTTGACACGAAATTCTGTATATACTTTTGATCGGTAACTTTAAAAAATCTAAAATCACAATTTTCTCAATGTCATTCAAATAGTATATTATTAGTTTAGACTGAAAATCTCTTTTTCATGGTCCCTTACGTGAAGAAGTGAACTCGGTTCACTCCGCCGCATCAGGGAGATATAGTATCGTTTCTCTTGAAGTAAAAATAGGGAAAGAACGGAGAGAGAATTTCACACCTGTAACTGAGCAAGAAAAAGCTGTGTAGTAATCACCATCAGTATTTCCATATCATGCTTTTTCAGTGTGCCTCTTTCGGTTGTTTAGTGCTACTTTGTGAGGTTATTTTCCAAAAAGAGAAATTTCTTTTTCTGTTGATAACAGAGTATTTCTAGGTTAATTACTTTGTCGAATCAAAAGCATTTTATTCGGAGGGAACACAAACACAGCACAGACAGGACAGGACACAGACAGCACTCCAGCAAACTGACACAAAAAAGAGCATTTTGGAGACATTGACTTTTTGCATGTTAAAATAATAATATATCACGAGCTCTTTATACAGAGTGAATAAAAAATTTGCTCAATTGTGACGCAGTTGATGTTTTCATAATTTCATATTTTCGACTTTCTATGCTGAAAAATGAAGGAATTTGGTGAAGAAATGAGGTAGATATGAAAGTTTTTCGCGGCTGATCCATTTGTAACCCATTCCAATGTGATTTACACAGTTAACTGGGTTTTCAGTTCCATTATTTTGTCTGAATATGGTGACAAATCTTTGCGACTTTTGCTTCACAAGAGTAAATTGCAGATCATTAGATTCAGTAAATTCGATGACAATCATTGCCTAAAGTCTAATAATTAAATATAACAGATTATTAATTTTAAACATTGCAAACATTAAAAAAAGCCAATTATTACCTGGTCCAGATGGTGAAAACAAGATCCATTTCAATAACTGTATTCTCTTAATTTTAGCTTCAAGTTGCTCAAGACCATTGTCATAAGCTGGAATAACTTTGAAGACATTTCTTCAATTCAAATGTGTAAATCGATAATGGAATAATTACAGAAAAAACTTACGGGCTTTATATTATTATTGTTTTGAAAAGATCCACTTTTAGGGAGAAAATTATAATGCGAGTGAGGTAGTGAGGTATCTATTCATTTACACAAAATGTGGTTTACTGTGTAAACTCCATTAGAGTTTGCATTGGTTAGTGGATCAAAGGTAATCAGGGGTCATTCAAGGTCAAAGGAGGTCAAATGGGGCAAACGTTGGTATGGGACATGAAACTTGGTGGGGTCGATTGTTGATGCAGAAAAATTTAAAAGTCACGACAGGTCATTAGGGGTCATTCAAGCCAGGTCATCGCGAAAGCCAGGTGATCGCGAAACCCGGGGACCGCCAAGTATACTTATAGTTCACTCATAATCTGCATGAGGCTGATGCTTGTGGTACAAGTGTTAAACTAAATTTACAATGTGGAGCACTGGTTACTAGGTCAACAAAAACAACAAGTTTTTCCAAAATTTTATTTAACATGGTTGCACAGACCCTGGCTCAGGTTTACTTTCAGTTCAAGAAGTGGGGTTCAAGATTATCAACCTCCTCGTGGTGAACCCCGGTAACTGATATTTTCAGGCGAATGATAATCAACTGAGGCTACGCTAACATCTGTTATTTTTTTTAATTCACTGTATGTCTTTTTAATTCACTGTTGTCTTTTTTATCTCACTGTATTTTAATCATGCCCCGTCAGAGGACACTATCTGATGCCAGTCTGGCACACGTGCCCTTATTAGGGCAGGCATCACCAGATGCCGATCTACTGTATTGTGGGATTACGGTGAAATGCATTTAAATCCTTTTTATGGGCACTTAAATCTCTCAATAGGGCTTCCGTGCTATGTTTTTTATTGCCTGATCTAATTGACAATGTTTAGGCCTACGTGCTAAGTAATAGAAAAAATAAATAATTTGCTTTTGCTGTGGACAAAGTTAGTTTTAACTAAGAAAATGTTGTAAATGAGAAAAAAATTAGCCCAATTTGATATCTTAAACATGACATTAGCTTATTTGTTAGGTATTTGGATGACCATGTACGTGTAGATTGAAAATTTTGAGCTGAGAATTACAAAGCTATAACTGACATTTTGGTCATTTTGAGATATGGGCCTTTCAAATTCACAAAACATTTGTTTTGAGTCAGTAAATTGCGAAATATCAATTTCCCACCCTATTTTCATACTTTCTTCACCTTATGACGTCATTTGCGAATGTTGGTACTCAATTTGATACCAATAGAAATGAGTAACGCTAAGCTATCGCGTGGTACCTAATTTATAGGAATTAGATGCCCAGTAGGACTCGGGGGGGGGGGGGTGGGGGGGGCGTTTCGGACTTTGGAAGGTGGGCGCTGTATGGCAAGCCATAAAGGCCATAACTATTTCCAGCAAACGCGTTTGTCGAACTTTCGCGGCAACGCGTTGTCGAGAAGTTACAACGCGTTGCGGGCTCGGCCCTTAGAAGGACGAATTTCTGTGACTATTTCAAAATTAACCCCCAAGGCGTTTTCAAAGTATCTAGCAACGCGTTGTGGAAACACCCACCGCTTTGCAAGCCTCACAACGCGTTGCGACCCTTCACATTACGGGCGTTGGCAAACCTTCACAACGCGTTGAGAAGGTTCACAAGCCTAGTCATAACGTATTGGCCGCACACGCGTGTGATGAAGTTAGCAACGCGTTGCGACATTTTGGCAACTCGTTGCGGCCGTCGGGCCAACAAAATCATCATTTTCTGTGAGTATTTCAAAAATAATCCACAACGCGTTGCGGCAATACGTTAGACCCTTATGGCCTTCACAACGCGTTGCCATCCTTCACAACGCGTGGGCGAGCTTCAACAGCACGTTTGTAACTTCCACCAACGCGCGTTGTGAAGGCAATAAGGTTCCATAACGTATTGCCGCAAGCGTTTTGTGAAGGTTTGCAAACGCGTTGTGAAGGTCGCAACGCTTTGTGAGATTTATATTTTGAAATACCGTCAACAGAAATTCATGATTTTGATGGCCGACACCGCCGCCGCGTGCCGAAATGTCGCAACGTCGTTGCTGAATGTTGCAAACGCGTTTTGCCGAAATGCCGCAACGCGTGCCGAAATGTCGCAATGCGTTTGTGACTTTCTCCACAACGCGTTGCGGCAATACGTTATGACCCTTATGGCTTGTGGCTTTAGCACGCGTTGTGAAGCTTGCAACGCGTTGTGAAGCTCGCAACGCGTTTTGAAGCTTTAAACGCGTTGCAAGTATCTAGCAACGCCTTGTGGTTCTAATTTTGAATACGCCACAGAAATTTATGATTTTTGATTGGCCGACGTCGCAACGCGTTGCCGAAATGTTCGCAACGCGTTGTAACTTTCTCGCAACGCGTTGCAGCAATACGTTATGGCCTTTATGGCTTGCCATAGGCGCGCGCGTGTGTCTACGTGTTGTTGCGAATTGGGAGGGGTATACTCATTCTATTGTTTTTAATAATATTTATTTTACGGTATTTTAGAAAAGAAATTTATGTACTTTTAATATCGACACCCTCACTTTCAACATTTCCTTTTTTTTAACCTGAATAATATAATAATAAATTATGTATTTGATCCAGTTGATTCACGAATGTATTTAATCATATTTACTTGTATGTCAAAATATTGTTGCTTAATATTGTAACGATTAATTTCACTGTACTGCATTATTTTACATACTTATTTTCATATTGTTTTTGCAGTATTGTATGATGAACAAATAAAAATTGATTGATTGTAATTCTCCCATTACAGTTTGATATTTTAGTCATTTACTGTCCGCCTGCTCGCACGGACATTTACTACAACACGAAATTGAATGGAGATTCGTATCTTTGAACCCGACTTTTCTCTTCATTTTCTCTCAATTTTTCAGTTGGAAAAGATAATTTATAAGACTTTTCTAATCGATGTCTGTCTATATCATAAAAAACGCGTAGAAAACCATTAGCTATGTTAAAAAAATTCAAAATTGTCCATCTACCATTTTTATGTAAATTTATGCAAATTAGGATCCCGCCTTACAGAAAAAAAACATATATGCAAAACCAAGAAACCAAAAGTTGTTTCTGAGCATCGTGACTCTTGTCGTCACAATTTTATTATTATCTTGCTTCGGATCCAGATGGCAGCCAACATGGCCGCTCCAACGATCTGTAAACATAAAAACATTATACCTGTAATAGGTAATTGTATAGTCAAAATAATAATATAATTATAAATTTAAGTAGAGATGTATGGTCTTTGACCACAATAAACTCATATCTAATCTGTTTGTATGATATGTCAAAAATTCTTAAAAATTCAAAGCAACGACTAATTTCTTCTCCCCACAAGATTTTGAACCCATGAAAATTGCCTTGTAACTAGATTTGTCATCTCACAATAAAATAAAAGTCTAAATTAAAGTATGATATAGACCAGTTAACAGCAATGTTTTGTAAACACTTTAGGCGCTAGTCTTCTTTGAATAGGTCGGCCTGGAACATGTTACAACACACGGGCAATTGTATATCTGATTAAGTTTTAATACTATGGGCCATACCGACTCCGCAGGAATGGATTCTGCAGGCAAACAAAAGAGTGACATAGGATTAACTGGTCGATATATGCGTTTGACCAGTATAAACACATAGCTGGCAATTTTGTTTGTTAAAATTTAAGATGGCGGTCAATATGGTCACATTCAGAGAATTTAACTTTAACAATTATCCTATTTTTGTCGTATATCTAGACATAGCACCCAGAAAGAATGATAAAGTGCAAATTAGAATATGTATAATATCATTAGTAACTCGTAACTGTTATTTTTATTCCAGTAGTATTTCTTAAATACAAGATGTCGGCTTCTTCTTCTTGCGTATGAGGCAGCAGCTAAACATGTTGTAAGCGTTGGAGCCAACTCACTGTTGGTTGGTTGGGGTTATAGAAATCTATGTCCACCGGGGGCGAAAGGTAGGGCACTCATTGAGAATGTGATCCGCAGTCTGTGATGGAGAGCCACATTGGCAGGCTGGCGATGGCCGCAGCCCCCATCGGTGCATATTGCTGTTGAAGCGACCGACTCCTGTGCGAATCCGTTTTGAGGTGACCCATTCCTTGCGTGGGAGATTGCTGCCAGGTGGTAGTTCTGTCTTAGGTGTGATAGAGAATTGGTCTGGTCTTGGAGTATCAAGCCAGGCAGTATTCCATGTCTGTAAGATGTTGAATGGGGAGCAATGGAGAGTTTAGCGGTGTGTCGGCAGAAAGGTCGGCGAGAGCGCAGTCTCTGTCTACCGAGTTGGTGTGATTCTTTGACGGTGTTATGCAGCAGGTGCTTGTTGTCCAGCAGGGCCTTATTCACTAGTTTGTGCGTGTGGTGTTCTCTCCGAAGTGCTGCAGGTGCAATGCCTGAAAGCACTGGTAGGAATTCAGATGGAGTAGGACGGAGGCAGCCAGTGATGGTTCTCAAGGTCTCGTTGAGTAGATGTCGGCTAATAAAGCCGCTTACAAGATTTGTGCACTCGGTGATATTAGCTGCCATCTTCATTTTCAAATAAATTAACCAAACAAAAATACCAGCTTTGGGTTTAAATTGGTCAAACGCACATTTCTCATACTTTAATTTACATTTTCATCTTAATTTGGGGACAATATAAAGTAATTTGTAAGTTTTAACATATTTCGAAGGCGGACAAATTGGCCGCCATATTGAATGTTAAATATACTCACTAAGCAAAAGAGGCAGATATGAGTTTCTAATATTTAGTCGAAGACATATGTTCCTTAATTTATTTTCTCATTTTATGATATACGACTAAATAATACAGGCATTTAGCACTTTATACTTTGTAGATCTTTGAGGCGGCCATGTTGGCTACCATCTTGGATCCGAAGCAAAACAACAATACACATATACTTGGCAGCGGTCATAATGGCTCTAGAAGAACAATTTTTGTTTTTTGTTGTTGAGCTACGGTGAAAATTATATTTTTCTGTAATGGCGATCCTAATTTGCATAAATTTACCTAAAAATGGCCCGTGGGCATTATTTAAAATGTACACTATATTTTTAACACTTAGCTATCGTATTCTAGAACTCATTTTTTTCTGATATAGAGACATTGATTAGAAATTGATTTCAGGGGGTGCACGAGACCCCCTTCTACCCACTAAACTATACAGGTATAATTTTACTGCAAAATGGTCCCGTTAGGGGTATATTTTCACTGAAAACTGGTATATTTCCACCGAAAACTGGTCCTGTTAGGAGCATATTTTTCCCGTCAGGGGTCACTTTCAGAACCCTGGAACGAGCATGGGTCCCAACAAACCCCTAAGATTAGAACCCTCCCCAGATTAGTTGTATGCAGTAGAAAGGCAAAAGGAGGACAAAAGGTGGTCTACATCTTCCCCCATGTGGTAAATTGCTGTACTCAAGAAGACTAGACTTGCATCTCAGGGGTGCAGTGCAAAAACTGGCAGTTAGTAACTTTGTTTTATTTTCTCTTACTTTCATCCACCATTGCCTGAGACTGAGACACAAAAGTAAATAAACAAAAAATTAAAACCACCAAAACAAAAGAAATAGCTTCATCCTATTGGCACAATTTTCATATGGTATTAAATGTTTCCAATTAAATATGGTATTAAGTGTTTCCATTTTTTAATACTCTACTGTGTATCAATATTTAAATATTTTAATATATTTATTTCACATTTCATCTTAAGATTTTAAGATCTTGCTCATCCCATTTATTTATGCTGGTGCTTTATTCTATAGTGGACTGATAAAGCTGATGCCATGATGATGATGAATGCACCACATAAAAAAAAACACACATAATGGGTTTGCACATTTTAGGCCAAAAAAAACCCAACAAGTTTGTCTCAGAATAAATGTGAAAAATGCAAATGCAAAATGCGTTTTGTGAAATGCGGTATTTGATCCACTTTTTTCATTTTTTGGCTGCTTTGCAATTTTAAACAAAATGCGCGCAGTATTGTTTTTGTAGGCCGCCAGCTATAGCTGGCAGGACCACTTGGCAATCCCTTGTGCGTGTGTATGGGTGTGTGTATGTACATGTGTGTGTACGTGCCACTAAATTGTTTTTTTGTTTTGAAAAGTTTAAGTTAAATTGGAAACAAACTTCATATGTTGATGAGGTCAAAGGTCATGTGCTAAGGTCAAAGGTCAAGTGAGTTTTAAGTTTTGAAAATAGGCTAAAAATGTAATTGTCCTACATTAAAAAGTTGAAGTTCAACTTGAGTCATATCATTATTGGAATCCCTCATTTGTTTGATGGGTTAAAGGTCACATGCCAAGGCTCAAAGGTCATGTGATGTAAAGTTGTAAGATAGGATGGGCGCCACAGCTTAATTCTTGTTTTTTCTTGTCAAAACTAACCCTCATTTAACATTTTCCAAAGCAATTCATGTATAAAATTGATTCATCAAAGACCAAAAGGACCAGATGGATGTTAGAAATAGTAACCTCTCAGCAATAAACCCAATACTGCCACATCTAAACACTGCAAGCAAACCTGAATCTTCTCTCTCTGCTAAGAATGTTTTCTTGGCCATACTACTGTGATGGTTGACACCAATGAGACAAGATATTCAGGTCAATCAGTATTCTTATTTATCAGCTCATTTCAAAAGTCGTTATGCATTATGGTAAGTTAGATGGATAGCTTGTGAAGGTGTGCTTCGGTTATCAATAGTCCATAACAAATCGATCATATTAACAACATCCCCTCTCTTTGAAAAAACATGCTGTGGAATGTGCAAGTATGTTTGTGTAGTGTATATGTACTTGAACTGTAAGGTCTTGCATGTATATTTAAAACTGTTATTGTTGTTGTTGGATACAATAAAGTTTCAGACGATTAAAACTACACAAAATACAAATGTGTATTTTTGTGTGTTATTGAATGTTATGTCAACATTGTCGCCTTGTGTACTGTAGATTTCTGACATAAGAAGCAAAACATTTAGAATTTCCATTATGTCTCTATTATACCATATTTTTACTCGCAAAATCCAAAAAGGTGATGATTTCCACAGCCGATCACATAACAATTTGTAAAAAAACAATTTTTGGGGGGAGACCAAAAAAAATTACAACTCATCCCTAACCTAGATGGCTTCCGAATCACTCTGCCTGACCGGGAATGGAGTCACATTCTGCTGTTTTGGCCATTTCCTTTTTGTCATTCGGTTGGCTGTCGGAGTTGTTGGATGTTTGATGCTCATTAACTTTTCCTACTTCTGAATCCGCTGGGTTGCTTTCCTCTGTTTCTCCGCACATTTTGGACTTGCGCTTCGCGGTTCGACATCAACTCTCTCAAGGTGCGATCTATTTCTTCTGTATTGGGCTCCATTTGGGGTAGAAACCACATATGATCGCGGTTCTGTACAAACTCAGTTACCGTTGCAGGTTTGCCATTGTTTGTTGTTGATGTTGAGCATTCGTACCTTTTGTCCAACATGAGTGGAGATTTTGCTCTGTCCAGCTGTCCCCTGTATTTTGCTCTTCATCACATTCCTTGTTTTCTTCTCACCTTTTGTTGGTGGTGTTTGAAAGGTTGAAACTTGGAAGTACGTGGCGGAAGTGGTCGCCCAAAGAGCATTTCAGCAGTGATGGAGTCTCCATCGACTGGAGTGGCTCATAGGTTTATCAGGCAACATGCAGATCCTGACCGGTTTTTTCACACTTTTGATGACAGATTTTATTGTTCTGACTGTCCCTTTTCTTCAAGGCCGTTCGATCTCGCCATTCTTGGAGATGATGTTTAATGTTATTCCCATGCTTCACACATCTCTTGGTATGGCTTCCCACGTCAACTGTGGTCCATTGTCTGAGACAATCTCCTGGTGCCCCACGAGGCTAACGTTGCAGATGTCACCTTGATAATGGTTTCACTGCGAGTATTTGGTAGTTTGTTGTACAGCAAGGGGTCTTTGGAATGATAATCAACAATGAGCAGATAGTCATCACCATGTACTTCAAAGAGATCAGTCCCAATCTTGCTCCATGGAGTGGATGGGATCTTCATGTGGCTGTAGTGGCTCCTTCTGTGACACGGTTGGGACTCTTGGCATGCATCACATGCTTTAGTGTTTTCTCTATGTCTTTACTGATGCCGGGCCAATATACAGATTCTCTGCAAATCGTCGTGTCTTTTCTATCCCATATTCCTTTGTGAAGCTGCTTGAGGATGTCTGCCCTCAGTTTGTTGGGATGACCCCTTGGCGTCCTTTAAAACAACACCATCCATATACCGGGAGCTCGTTTTTGCAAACCCCGTAGATCGATCTTCCTGCTGGTACGTCTTTGATGGTATGGGGCCAGCCTTCATTGATGATCTGTCACAAGGATTTGAGTACAGGATCCTGCAAGGTTCCTTCTGGATGTCCTGTTTTTTGCCGGTCCCAAATGGACAAGGTCAATGTTGATGTCATCTTCGACGCTGTCTGCAAGATTTGCATCTACGGCCCAATGTCTAGAGGTATATCTGCATTGTTTGTCTGTGTTGGAAGTTCTACTGAGTGCATCTGCTAGCGTCATGTCACTCCAGCTTATACTTGACAAGAAAACTATATCCTTGGACCTTTTTCACCATAATCTTTTAGACGATGTTGGTGCACTTGTGAGCGGTTGTGAAGATGATCTCCGTTGGCTATGGTCGGATGCACTGTGACTCTTTACCAAGAGGTAAATGTGGCAATCTATTGATACCAAACACCAGTGCTATCGTTTCTCGCTCGATGTTTGGTAATTGGATCCGCAGACTTCTAAGCTTTTGTGCGAATGCAACTGCTGGTTGTTTTTGAAGAAGACAGGCACCGATGTCCTTTTTGAGATGCGTCAACTTCCCGAACTGCGGTGTTCGGGTTTGTAAGTATTGGAGTCATTCCTGGCTCCGATTGCTTCTTTTACATGCAATTTGCTTGATGCTCGTCGTCCCAGATATATGGTACGTCTTTCTTTAGCATGTCTCGTCAGCGGTTTTGGGCCTTCTCAGCAAGTTTTGGTAAAAGCTGCTAGTATGTCATAACCCAAGGAACCGTTGCAAGGTCTTCCTTGTCCTTTGGTTTTTGGCATGTTCTGGAGATCCTTCACTTTGGACGGGTCAGGAACGGATTCCTTCACTGGAGTACACCGATCCAAAGAAGTCAATCTGCTTTGCTTTGATGACCATTTCTGGCTGTTCAAACCATCTTCTTTCTGAGCACCTCCATTAATCTGAGAAGTTCCTTGTCATGTGCGCCTCTGTTTCGTCCGAACTGCCACGTCGTCTGCTATGGCCCACACATCCTGGAACTTGCTGCAATATCATGTCTTATGCTGTTTGAAAATGTCCGACTGTACACAATCCAAATGGCACGCGAGTGTAGCAATACCTTCCGAAGGGCGTCCTGAAGGTTGCAACTCTTGGGAGAATTCCTCGAGGTGTACGGACCAATATCCGTCTTTTTGCATCCAACTTGCTGAAAAGCGAGCTTCGGAGACTCTGGGTTAACTCCTCCGTGTAGTACCTTATGCGGACACCGCTTTATAGACTGGTTAATCTCTTCGGTCGAGACATATTCTCAAGGAGCCGTTCTTGTGGTGATGGAAGCTACACCAGTCAGGTGGTGCCTCCTACTTTGGAATAACTCCAAGAATCTTCCATCTTCTGAAGTTCCCCTTTCAATTTCGGCTTAATGTGGACACTGCATTTACGAGGAGCGTCGATACGACTCAGCATCTGGTTTCAGATGTTATCTTGCCTTCCCCCTTACAGTTTGCCATCGTTTCAAACTGAGCATGTTACTTTTGCCTTAAGATCTTGTATGGGATCATGATGGGTGGTGCCTCTGTCTCTCTAGTGGGTGCGACCTCGGTGTCAACACGGCATACAGGTTTCTCGCCTCATTTATCGTGACGACTTCAACACTTTGCATGTGGGCAAACCAATGACGCCTGGTCGTGCCACAGTCACAATATAGAATCTCTCTGGTGGGACCATTCACTTTTGTTTGTAGTGGCACACCATATCTAATAATATCCCGACCATTGGATTCTTGATCTCATTGTATGCAGTAGTCGGGCTTTATTGTTCATCATCTTGGTCCAGTTTGTTGGGAACATCATCTTCAAGGTGCGTAGTGAGATGGTATTCCCTTTTGCTCCCGGTATCTACTTTGAGGTAAGGTGATGCTGGCCTTCTTTCTCTGGACACACTAGTCTAAGTGACAAGGCTTCACATCGTCGGCCCACACGTCAATGCTCAGAGATTTGGAGACTTGTATGGCATAGAACTCTACAGGTCCATGTTTGGCTTTGTCGTACCTTCAGTGGCTGCCATCATTGAACTGTTTGTTTTGTCGTCTATCTCTACTATTAGATCGCTGTCTTCTACGTCGCGACCATCCTAATATTAGGAAATCCCTAATTTTAGACGTCGTCATTGGTTTAACCAAGGAGGATTAAAATCAGGAAATGACACTTGTGGCGAACGGTGGTACCAGGACCTTGGTTTACAGGGCGCGCTATAACGACTCGGGGTTAGCTTTTAAGGGGTGGGACACAGCACTAAAAAGTCCAGGTAAAACTCGGGGATAACAAACATAGGCGATATCTTGTAGACTATTTGGACTTAAAACTAAAATTGTGTCACATATGAAAGCTTTGAATTTCTGAATTGCTATGACATAGGAATACGGGGAATTAAGTTATTTTTTTACAAAAACCAATAGTAAGGGAACTACACTTTCCAGAGGATTTCAATTGAAGGTGGGAGAGCGTGGTCTAGTGGTTAGGGTGCCTGCATATGGCGCAAATATACCAAATCAAAACCCCGGTTCGAATCCCCGGTGGGGTCACTGCTGGGATTCACTCGGGGCTCATTCTGGATTTAATCTGGTATCCGAGCTATTGATTAAATACAGAATACCCTCTCCCTCCATGGTTCTCTTGGAATTGGGCTAAATGAATCGAAAGCATCCCGTCCTTCGGAGGGACGTTAAGCCTCGGTCCCGTGTACCGAGCGTCACAACTGTCATGTTCACATCGCAGTCATTGTCGAATAAGAGTAGGGTGTAAACCCTGACTGTTCCCAAATCCGCCCCCAGCTTAAAAAAAACGCGGGCCCATGTTAGAAGCGTCCGTATCATAGATACACGCGGCCCGGATCCAGCTTACACAGTTGAACAGCATCCTGACACCACCACAAGCCATTACGAATGACTTGTGGGAACACGAACGAACGAACGAATTAAGGGACCCGAATGTGTAGACTGCAAGTGCTGTAGTAAAATATATATAACTCTTGCATAAAAATGGATTGAAGCAATCTAAAGAACATGAAATAGGCTAATTTTGATAATAAACATTCAATTTGACCTTGAAATACTGAATAGGCGCATTTGAAAAAAAAATAAATAATTAACTTGTGAGACATTCAGTGTACGAACCCCTTAAAATAGGAATGGACCCTGGTTCAATGGAGGGCGCTATATTTAGCCGAGTCTTGCAATGCCGAAGTTCGTTCTGTCATAAGTACAAACGGCCGAACAAGGAACTCATACAATGAGGTTAATAAATACAGGAGGCCAGGAGGGACCATAAATTACGTTGGTATGCGCGGAACTTTCGTATTGCCATAGCCATTTGTGGAGGTAAAGGAGCAACCCCAAAGAACGACAGGGGCGCTAAGTGTCAACCCCCTGGTTTTAAACGTAACGTGAAATCTTGATGAAAAAATTCTGAATTTGTTATATGGTCAAGGAATATTTTTTATTTCAAAACCGTTGGAGCGGAGAATCAACTCCACTGTATAAGGGTTATTCTGAATTTTTGCATACTTTGCATACTTGGGACTTAAATGAAACCGTCCACCTGGTGAGCGCAGGGAGCTTGAAAAATTCTACAAAAATGGGTTTGTAGGGTGGAAAACGAATAGTGACTGGCACCCCCTTTTGAGAATTTCTGGGTTGCCCTGATACATCTAGGTAATCTTGCTGGAGTGAAATTTTCACAATTTTTGAGATATTTTTTTGGGGAAAGAATTTCATCTTTTACATTTTGGAGTAAGTAAATTTTTCACTCTTTTATCCTTTAGAGAGTACAATGTGACTATGTGAAGACCACCCACCTTAGGCTTTTCTGTCCTTACCCAGATCTTTTCCTTCGAACTTCATCATCCTTGGTAAAATCACACTCTTTTGTGTTATGCATTGGCTATAGGGAACTAACTTCGGACCTAGGTTTAAACCAGGGGTTTGTCCTAATGAGTGGACCTTAACAGGTGAGATAATTCTCATGGATGGGGCACAAACGGCCCATCCACGATAATTTTCTACCCTATAGCCACATTTTAGAGTTACGTATGTGGGAAGGAAAAAAGGTCCACTCACATAGGACTAACCATGGTTTAAACTGGGTTGAAATGTTAGTCTCCTTTCAGAATGTCAGCCTATTCAGGTTTTGAGTGCAAAAAATTTAATCATGGAAGAAAGAAATGCCACCTTTATTCAAATGGAAAATTCCTACCAAGTCTACAATTAAAGCTTGGAACGATTATAGGAGGAGTTTGCTTTGGCACAGGACTATACAATTTATTTGGTTCACATATTCTGAATAGTCCCAAAATAGTAATGCTTATAACCAAACCATGCTAGAACTTATAAGGCCTGAATGAATCTGCAGACGTGCATGACTGAATGGGTCATTAATCCTTCAAAAACTACAGTGAGAGATTGACAGGATAGGCACATACCCTCATGCAATTGCCCAGAGGGTGTTTGAATCAATCCCCTAATGCATTCAGAAATGCAGTGTGAATATAGCATATATAATAAAGTAAATTATGTCAGTTATTTGGGGAGAAAATGTTTTATAAAAGTTTAAGAACCACACGATATTTCATTATTAGGCTAAAATGAATGGCTTGTGGCAAAGTTCAGTGTAAAAGTCAGGTTCTTATGTTTTAAGAATAGGATTTTGTAAGATCAAATGACCTTATTGAGGTGAAATTTCTGATGTATTGTGGGATGGACTCAAACACCCTCTGTGCCAGTGCGCTGAAAACAATGATTGTGGGGGAGTGTCTGCCGGTTCCAAGGATACTAATAGTTTGGTTACGGTGGAGAAGGAACAGTTTCACGTCTGCAAGATCAGTCACTAGTGTTCCTATTTCCAGGTAAGCCAGTGCAACCTAACATTGCACTTTCTTTTATATGCTAATTTCCCAAACTTTCAAATATTGAGATCACTTGTTTGTGACTAACTACCTGCTGTAACGAATGATTGGTAGCACTTAACTGAGCATTTCAAGTGTTAGTTTTATATTAAAATGTAAAGGTGTAGGAGTTCTGTATCTTATAGGCATGCAGAATGGTGCAAGATAATCAAACCTATTGTGCATTTTGGGTTGAAAAGTACCAAAATTTTTGGCCACAGATGTACTCTGATATTCTAAATAAATCTGGTCTAGGGGCCAAAGTAATCCTTCCAGATGGCCGCCAAATCCAAAATGCCCGCCACTGTAAAATGTCCGTTTTTACGTGCTTTGTTATGTTTATTATATGATCCAATTATCAATTTGAGTGTGTTTCATGCCCATTTTTAGAACAGAAATACCTTGATTGACATTCCATGGTAATTCCATGTTTAAATTAGAAAAAATGATCCAAAATGGCAGAACCGAAATCCCAAAATGGCGGCAACTTTGAAGAAGTCATTGATTATCAAGAAATGAAATGTTTTTCTTGATATGGTTAAGATTCCCTAAGGTTGTTATTGAAAAATGTGCTTTAAGATAGAATTCACATCACCCTAAGAATTCAAAATGTCGGCGAAATCAAAATGGCGGATAATTTGTCACTTAAGCTTATATTTGATTATCAAGAAATGAAGAAATGAATGTTTTCTTAATCTTGATATAAATCCCTCAAGGAAGGATTCCATAACTTAAGGAGGAACAATGAGGTATGTTGTTAAATGCTTCTTTCCATTATAAATTTGGGCAACAAGATGGCTGCCAAACCTCGAATGGCCACTACTTTTAGAAAGTATCACTTTCGGCCTGTTGTATGTTCCTCCGTGCTACTTGAATGTGTTTTTTATAAAAAATAACATACCCTATTGTTTGTGATTGTTTCTCTGTGGTTATTACACAGCCTGTAAAAAATGTACATCCAGTGGTGGGCGAATTTGATTCATTCGCCCAAAGCAATCGGCCCAAAAAATCACAGGGCACAGGACACATGTTACAACAATGAAAAGCGTGATTTCCCCGTGCTACTAAGCCTAGTGATTCGTTTTTTTTAACGATGCAAGGGCAACAAATCCTATTATGTGGCACCTTTCGACGGCAAATTCAAAATTTTGATGGCCAAATTTGCCACACCCAAAAAGAGAGTTGATCTGCAGATAAGTACTTTTGTTAGTCTAAGTGTAGCAAAGGGACTTACTAAATACTTCCATGAAAATTCCTTGCCATCGGGAGACCACATTGACAGTTTGGAAGTTGTTCTATGTGGAAAAAAGAAAAATGTGGCACACCCTTTGTTCCTTTCCCCCTCACCCCACTCTTCCCCCCCCCCAGAGAAGCAACCTAAATATTTGCTGACAACATTGAGCTCGGTCGTTATATTTATATCAGTCTACAAACCTCCATCAGTAGATTTCAAGCACCCTCAATTCAATTTCGGGAATTCCACTAAACTCATTTTTATTGGCGATTTCAACAGCCATAATACCAATGGGGCACAATGAAGCCAATATAAAGACAGACAAGCTGTCAAAGAATAGATAGACAGTCAACATCTACATCACCCCTTCGCGACCCTAAACTGCGCTTATCAATTATATTGGCCCATGGAAGAGAGGTACGTTACAATCCTGAGCTATATAGCTAGTGTTGGCAAAAACATCTCTAACATGTGTAGCACGATTGTTCTGAATCCTATTCCACTAAATCAAAGTCAATGACTGCAGGTCAGTTTTAGACCAAACAAAGGGCCTTTTAAGCGGTACTTAACTACAGGAACGTGAAGAAGGTTGCTCCAAAAACTCCATAACTATGTGACAAAGTTGCCCAACTAGTGAATAGACTGCCCAGGGAGATTTCATACCAAGAGGGCTGTGGGACGGAATACATACCAGGCCTTTCCAAGGAAGTGCTAAAGAATATCAAGGGTCTTCCCCCCATGTGAAGCCAGCCCCACCAGTGTTGAAAAAAAAAAACAGTGCGCTTGGAGGTTTCGAACACTGCCACTCCG
>JAMKCH010026190.1:0-43244 GCA_023653785.1 Ophioderma brevispina
TTAACCTGATGCCCTATTGTTTCTATGACCAGGGCCCCATAACATGTCTTTGTTTGATGACGCAAATGGAAATTGTTGTACAAAAAAAATAAAGTTCCCTCTATGTGGACAAAGCAGGAAAAAATTAAAAGCAATTTTGCATGAAAAAGTTGACCCTGTCTTTTTATGTGTATGTACATGGACAGACCTTGGTTTGCATATATTTGTGTTTTGATGATGTGTTATGTTTAAAAGAATTCTATTTGCTTCTTTAAAGCTTGCATGTTAAACATTTTTTGTGGACATGTTTTGCTTGTCTATTCCAATTTTATTACATGTATTTCTTTTGTTTCTTTGTATATTGTTGGCGCCACTTAGTAGCTGGAGGACCACTTATCATCCGTTTGTGCGTGTGTAGTGTGTATGTGGTGTGATGTATGTGTGTTTGTGTCACTAAAATGTTAGTTTTTTTTTTAAATTGACCTCAATTGAAAAGTTGAAGGTTCAGTTGGGAAAAAGAAGACCAAACTTGTGTCATAGGGGCACCAAGATCCCTCATATGTTGTGAGGTCAAAGGTCATGTGCCAGTTCAAAGGTCATTTGAGGCAACTTGAAAAACTAGGCGAAAATGTGTTATGTGTCACTAAATGTTAATTTTTTGT
This sequence comes from Ophioderma brevispina, assembly GCA_023653785.1. Lineage (NCBI taxonomy): Eukaryota > Metazoa > Echinodermata > Ophiuroidea > Amphilepidida > Ophiodermatidae > Ophioderma > Ophioderma brevispina. The sequence goes on from JAMKCH010026190.1 coordinate 642, forward strand.
AAATTGACCTCATTGAAAATTTGAAGTTCCATTTGGAACCAACTTGTGTCATAGGTGCACCACAGGATCACTCATATGTTGGAGATGTCAAAGGTCATGTGCCAAGGCAAATGTCCTGTACCAGGTCACAGGTCATGTGAGGTCAATGAAAAATAGGCTAAAAAATACATCGTTCCTCGGACGCGCTTGTCGTCGCCTGCCGTCGCGGTATGTGAATGAGAGGCCTCACATGATCCTTTTGACCTTTATATTTGCCTTTGACCTTGATATGTGGCCTTTGACCTTGATATGTGACCTGACCTTTGAGATTTGACCTTTGACCTCATAAACAAAAGGGATTGCATTGTAACACTCCATAAACGCAAGCTTGGTTCACCTGCCTTCAACTTTTTCAATGAGGTCATTTTTACATTTCAGCCATATCTTACAACTTGACCTCACTGACCTTTGACCTTGGTATGTTTAACCTTTGACCTCATCACCAATGTGGAATGTCATGTTGCACTAGTGCCCAAATTTGGTTTAAATCCTCAAAGTATGGGGATATACAGGCCAATGTTAACGCCTTTTTCACAACATACAACTACAACAGACTACTGTGGACAAGTGATCCCTATGTGTCTTTCTGCCTTAAAGGGGCGTTTCCTATCGTACTTATGGGACCCCCCCTGATTTACCCGGATTATAAAGTGTATTTATTTTTTATGTTTTTAATAAATAAAGAGTTAAAACAGTAAAATTGTTTTTAAAAAAAACTAAAAAATTCAAATTTTTCTCATTGTCGTCCTGAATTTCAGCCCTCAATCCATTTTATTCCAATAATAAACAACACTGCCGTTTGTAGTGGTACCACTTTATGAGCACAATATTGAATAGGCTTTGCAACATGCATATGGCCTCTACCTCAAAACGCAAGTCTTGTTTCCCACGGTACTTGATGTGGTGTATGTGCAAGTGCGAGGCTATCATATCAAATAAGAACACAATACACATAAATCGGAACAACCACCTTTAAGGCAGGCAACACAAAATGTAAATTGACCTCATTGAAAAGTTGAAGTTCAATGGAACCAACTTGTGTCATAGGTGCACCAGGATCCCTCATTTTGAGGTCAAATGTCATATGCCAAGTTCAATGGTCATAGGCCCAAGGTCAAGGCCATAGAGGCCCCACAGGCTTAGATTCTTTGAATATAGCGAGCGCGCAAGCCGAAGAACCGCGAAATTCTAGTTACATTCTTTTGTGCTTTGTAATTGACTGTACCTATTTGTTTGATGATGTCCATAAATACACTACACTAACTAATCTATTCATTTGTTCAGATAAAGAAAACATTTTCTAGACAGGCTTTGTTTTTTTTTTCTTTGCATTTACTTTGCCTTTCACCGCCTGTCCAATGTTTAAAAGTAAAAAAAGACAGATTTTATTAAAAAGGGACAACTCAGTCATTTGGAACCCAACATGGGGTTTTTGCTGGTTTTTGAAAGGCTCATAGAATAATTCACATATAAATGTTTATAGAAGAACCCGAATTGGGGCACTTTTAGGGTAATTTTTTTAAAACTCTGTATCTCCAAAATGTTTCTGTCTGTTTTTCACACAGAATGGAAAAAACTTGTTGATATCATGCTGATCCACAATTAGAGCATAAACATACATACACATTTGAAAATAAAAGACTGTTGTGGCTCTTAAATCTTTGTTACAATATTCATTATTTCACTGTGAAGCATTTAACAAGTATAATTGCATATCAGCCTAAATTTTCTGACCGATATGAACTTTGCTACTTTGGTCATTCTGGTTATCACCAAGATATTGTCAACTTATCGTCTTGATATATCTGTGTCAAGGAGACCACAAGGTCCCTCCATCTACCTTGTCCTTGCGATGTAAATATAACTTGATCTATTGTGCGTAGTATTCAAGTGTAAACAATTGGGTAGGATTATGGCAGATTTGCAACGCACTATGCTTTATTTCTGAATTCTCTTTTGAAAAAAAATGTCCAGCTTATTATGATTATACTGTGGTACCATAGTTCTTTGGAAATTTCAAGGCTTTTACACAGATTTGCTATACTGGTATTACCACTACGGAGGGGGATTTAGTGGTTTTTATCGTTCCGCGCGTACAAATAAACCAAATGTGCTCGAGCTTTTGCACAGAATCGGACTATCCACAATAATATACACACTGCTTCTCTTGCGTGGTCTTGCACTACAATATTTCCATGTCATTTTGCACTGTTATGACGCCCGGCCTATTTGGTGGTAATCAAGTATAGAAGAGCTCTTTCTATGAATCTGTTGTTTCACTTCCACGTCTGTGGAATAAGATCCCGTCAACTTTGGCTTGGTTTAAAATGTGGGAATGTAAGGTCTGGTTTAAAGATTTGTACGACGACTTAGACAAATTTGAGGTTTTCCTTGCAGCCACAAGTTGAAATGTTGGCTTTTTTCTGTTATGTATGACTCACTCTACTAATACGTTTTTGTATTGCTAATACTTTGCTAATTAATGTATTGCTCTTTGTATGTGCAAATGTATGTTTTACATAATGACCATCCTCAATGTATTTTTTGCCAATGGAAAAGTGGCACTTATGTCTTCGGATTGCTCGCCCATTCAATTTCCAGATTACTTGTTTTCTATCTGTACACTCTGTCCAGCTCGAAGTACGAAGTAGAGACATGGGCATGTACATTGTACCGACTTTCAGCATGCGCGTAGTGGCAAAGCCAGCCCCTGCAATAATCAGAACTGGGTACACACACGCATCGTCGCTTCATTCTTCAGACAGACAAGTATTAGGGCCTCTTTTATATATCTGCCTTGTGTCATTTTCATGCATGTGCATGTAGTTGGTGCGATATTTTGTACGTAATTCAAATATTATTTTATTCTCCAGATGGGGAACCAATTAAATTTGAAAGGGGGGGAGTTTGCGGATGCCTTTTGTGTTGTGCGGTTTTTTGGCTTTAAGATTGAGAATACACTTGGTCTTTCATACGTAGAACTTGGAATGCAATATTTATTTTAGATTTATTGAACTTATTTTGTAACTGGTCATCTCAAACAACCACAAAGACCTAAGAGCCCAGGGAGACTGATGCCCACCAGTTATGGTTAAACAAAAACCAACCGAACCATGAGAATACCTTGTTCTTTTGGAGAGGACATCAAGTTTTATTAACTTAGAATTTGTAACTAGCAACCCCAACAGCAAAGACCTAAAAGCCATGGAGAATGAGGGCCCAGCCAGTTATGGTAAACAAACCATGAAAATACCTAATCTTTTGGAGATGTACGTCAAGTTGTTATTAACCTATAATTTTGTAACCCAAACAAGCACAAAGACCTAAGACCCAGGGGAGAATGATGCCCACCATTATTGTCAACGAACATAAAATACCTCATTCCTTTGGAGAGGACTTTCGTCGTCCGGCCAATGTGCATGAATAGTGCTATTTGACATGTAAATTGAAGTCCGCTTTGGTAAAGCAGATTAATGTACAATGTCTAAACAACATTGCCCGTATTCCAGAACTTGTTTAGGTAAACCGCATTAGCTTAAAATGCGGTAATTTTAAAATTGCGTTTAAGCAAAATGCTTTCAAGTTTTTAACCTTAGCTTGGTTAAACCAAGCTCAAAACATGAGTACCCGAAATCATCAGTATTAAAGACGCTAACTTTTGAGTGTACAAAAGGCCATTTGTTTTAATGGTTAAGCGCACAAAGTGTATTAATGGCTTTCCGTAGCGTTAATGTGATACAGACCAACTGGCGAGAAGTAATGCACCATAGCTGTGTTTAATGGACAGTTCAATGGCCTGTACTTGACGGAAACATGCACTATAAACACTCTTACACTAGCCCCGTACCTATTTTTTAAATTTTAGTGCATTTGGCGGAGTTAAAATGGTGTTTAACTTTAAACTCCTTTCTGAATTACGTTTACTTAAGCAATACCTTCTTCTCATATATAACGTTTCGTTTAAGCTTAAAATCGTGCTAACACCTTTTATGGAATACGGACCCATATGATCTGCCTACACAAAATAAGACATAAAACATAATGACCAGGACAGTTTGGGACTATTGGGGTCAGTGGTAACGTACTAGCATATTCGGGGCCCGTGGACATAACACCAACCGGGGCCCCTAGGCTTAGCAACGATTCTTTCAGAGTGGTGGCGACTTTCTGTATGGTCCTTCATGGACTTTTTCCAGCTTTTTATTTTATCGTTTTTCTTTGTTTACCATAGGCCACCAGGCTTATAATTAGCCAAGCGGCCTATGTAAAATCCACAATGACAAAAGAGGCCAGATGCAGACAGATCGTGCATCCCAATACAAAAGACTGAAACACAACATTTTTATTAAAGGTATAATTGGAATCACTGTAATCTAACAATAAAATGTTGCTAAAATGTTTATGCCCAGAACAATGAGTTGTAAAAAAAGACTTTATGCCCCTTATTTTTATAATATATTTTTTGTCGAGATTTGCCTTAATAAATGTAACTTGTTATCAATCCTAATGCAAATTTTAGATTAAAAATTAAAACGGTTCCAATCTCTTATATAGGGCACTTTAATCTCCGGGGCCCAATTCCCCATTTCTGCAGAAACTAGTGTTAGACTTCAAAGGGACATGGTCCGATAGGTAATAGACCCGTTCTTAGATAATCCCAATTTTGGTATTTGAAGAAAGCTAATATTTTTATCATTTACCCTTTGAAATCTTGGGGCTAAAGATAGTTTGGTTTGGATGTTATGAGCAAAAATGTGCCCATTTTGGTCGACCAATATTAATTTTACACAGAGCTCTTTGTGGGAATTACAAAATCACGTTTTTAGCCCTCACATCAAAACGGATCGAAATATCGGCGCGAAACTTTACAGATGGTTTGGAGTGAAGGTCATTCTATCAATATGAAAACTTAAAAAATTATCTAGTTAACATCGGGTCGTCCTCCTTTAATGAATATCTTTCAGGCTGAATGTGCATTGTGTCAAAAGCGGGGGAGAAAGAAATGGGTCCAAAATTTAAGAAAATCATAAGTATCTTAGGCCCTAACACGTATCACTTGAATCCCACGCAAAACGGTTTCTTCAAGGGCCCCTCCAGAGCCTTTTTTTCTCTCCAAAACACTTCTGGTTTTTTTCCTCTAGAACTTTCGGTGGCCCCCAATTCCTTTTATTTTTTCTAGAAAAACTAGTGAGGTGAGAGTTTGCCTTGGTCAAATTGGCCCAGAAAGGATCCAAAATTTAAATACAGGATACACCAACACATGATGGGACCCATGATGAGTGTAACTGAATCAATGCATATAATGTGCGTATCTAGGGGGGTCTGAAATGTCCATAGTCATTTTAAATGCAGACTGCATTCGTTGACATTAAGATATGGGCTCTCCGCTTATTGGTATAAGGCAGGCTTAGAAGGCTCCAGGAGTAATATAATGCCGCATCACAATTCATAGCCTTGTTTTGAAAAAGTTAAGTCTTATAAATATTTGTTGACCTACTCTCTCCATCCCTTCTGGTCCTCTTCTCTTTTTTTTTCTTCTTTCTCATCCCTCTCTCTTTTTTTCCAATTCTTGGGGCACCTAACCTCTCGGGGCCCCATGGAATTTGTGCCACTCGGTCCCCTATGGTAGTACGCCCCTTGATTGGGGGTTGGTTATCTCTTACTTCTTCCAAAGAGTGACAGTGAGGAACATGCACAGATACACTGAAGAGCATAGCACCCTTGCTGGGATTTATTTAAGGTGGAAAGCTACATTTAGAAGGCAAAAATTATTTTGTTTTTGAAATGTATAAATAGGAGAAAGAGTTCATGTTGTTAATATTTTCATCCTTTATTTGCTTTTGTTTGAAAAATACGAGTTAGGGTTCAAAAGTAATCAGGAAGCATTTAGAGTCATTTGATTGAAAGGCACCACTGAAAAACAATAAAAGAATAAGAAATTGATCGTATGTATCTTTATTGTTTTCAAAAAGGTGATATTTAAACCATACCCGGGACAGGGTCGTTTTTGCCTGCCGACGGCCCAAATGCAACGAAGGGCAATCTATTTTTATTTTTAAGCCCAGATGCAACGAGGCAAAGTTTGGTTTCATGCATCGCGGCCGTTTTTCCCGGCCAGGACTATAGTAGCGTTAAAGTTCAATAACGGCCCCAGATGCAACGAAAAACATCGAGTCAATTTTCCCGGAGGGAAGACGGCCCAGATGCACCCGGACCAAAACAGCGCCGTCATTTCCCGAACAGACTTCGTCCCAGATGCAACGAGTAACATCGTAGTGAGAATGCAATGAAAACAGGGTACGAAGTAAGTATAGTAAGAAATTAAGTAAGGGACCGTAAGTAAGTTAAGTAAGTAAGTAAGTAAGTAATAAGAAGTAATAAATAAATAAATTAATAAATAAATAAATACTGGATGCGGTATGCACACGATTGCAGATAATTTGTAGCTTATAGTTCGCCAGTCGTGAGTGGCGATATTACGCTACCAGTCATAGTCGTGAGTGGCGCTATATGCTACGTCATGCTCCGGTTAACGTCAACGAATAAGTTTATGCCTATAATGAAAAAAATAGGCTGATCGAACAATGGTGCGCTCTAACCATCGAAATCAAAATCTGTCTCTGGCATTGGTACACAGTGTACACTCCGCCTGATGAAAAGCAATTGCGCCTTCTGCGGGCAAACCGTCCGCAACATGGCAGTGCAAAGCATCGCATCATTTCTCTGTGAATGAAGGCCAAAATGCAACGAGGGCATCATCGCGTCAGTTCGTAAAGCGGCCCAATTGCAACAAGGGAACATCGCAGTCATTTTCCGTAAATAAAGACGGCCAAATGCACCCCGAGAAACTAGCGTCATTTCAGCTAAGACGGACCAGATGCAGGAGGGCCAATTGAGACGTCATTTGCTGAGACCAAAATAGTTGTGGGACGGCCAGATGCAACGAGAAAAACAATTTTCCGACCGTACCACGTTTTCGTTGCGTCTAATTTGCATCTCAGGCGCGCTCGTTGGGTTAAAAATTGCCTTAAAAATGGTACTTCAACTCATAGCAGTTTTGAAGACTTTAGTGCCAATTATGCTACATAAAAACAATAGTTATATTTTTATGATCTTACAAAAGGTACAGTGGATCTAAATTGCATCAAAAATTTATTTTAAAATAGTGTTTTACTAGACCTTTAAGTGCGATTCTCCGTTTAAAAAAATTTAGTGATTTTGCAAACGAAAAAAGCAAGTTAGCATATGTTAACTTGCTTCAAAAAATCATAATATATAAAATATGGAGATTGTACTTAAGTTGCTCTATGACCTAAACTCTTTAACAAAAAAATTAAAATGTGATTGAATTGCTTAAGGTTTTTTTTTTTTGCACACTTAAATTAGGCACTTTTCCCCCCAAATCTTCACCCAATGTCGACCATCATTTACCAAATTCTTGTGATGTTGGATGTTATAAATCATGTGCTTTTTTTTTATTTTAGGTTGGTGCCATGGAGTAGTAAAGAGCTTTAATTTGATGTATTAACCACATCTAGGGTATATGGTTCTTGAGTAGTTGTGTTTCCCAAAAAATTAGCATGTTGGAATTTGATTGCCAAGGCAACAGTATCAAAACTGATGCCAAATTTTAAGTCTGGACCATACTTGGATATTTGATACTGAATGTGACCTTCAATGATTAGTTAAAAAGATCTATGTAAATGGCAGTTTCCACCTTAATCAGGTACAGATATTAAATGCAGACGTAATTTTGTATAAGAACTATTGATTAAACAAGAGTCTGCTCTCTCCGTATCATATGGACTCGGGCCAAAGGAGCCATAGAATATCTCACATTCGGAGGGATGTTAAGCCGCCGGTCCCATGTACAGAGAGTCTAACCCGTGCTTGAATTACACAGTAAGTTTCGAAAAGAGTAGGGCGGTAACCCCTGCCTGTCCCAAGCCGTCCTGGTCAGATTAGAAGGGAACCCCTAGTAGAGTGGTTAATCACTGTTGGGAGAACCTCGAAGGCTTGTTCCTCTAAATCGTAATAAATAAATAAAATAAATAGAAATGCACACCACCGCACAAAAGAACCATTAGCTAACATTCCCTCCTAAAGAACAGGTGTGGTCATGTTTTATTACCCAATCCAAATGAATCATGTAGAGAGCAAAATCCGACTTTATTCTGTCAGCGATTGCCAATTAAATCCGGAATGAAGTACCAAGCAAAGCTGACCCCGAAGTAATTGAAACCGGGGAACCTCCGAAGCATACCAAGCAACCCTACAATCAACCACCCCCCCTCATCATCACAATATTCACCACAATTTGTTAATTCTTGCACTTTCCTTAAAAGAGTACTATATATTCAACTCTTGTTGCCATACAATTTGAAACATTCAATTGCAAAATCAAATTTCTGACCTTAGTTTTCATACAACTTGGGACCTTTACTGTAAAGTGGAACTTTTAGTCTAGTAGCTCAGTTTGACGGATTTGAGGTATTGATCATTCTCTTTCACGGCTCAAAATGAACATTATGTCTATGCAATCTGAAAATTAGCATGCTTTTATCTCTAGTTTTAATTCATTTTTTCCCTCAAAGCCTGTCGAAATGCCAAGGTTGCATCCTCCCTCGCGCCCGAGATCCTATGTTCTTCTATGCTATTGCTCAATCATAAATTGAGTCTCACAACAATCACAATATCCCCGGCAAATATCTGCTGGGGTTTAAAGTCCTTTTATGGACAACATTAAAGGAAATGTGAGAACAAATTTACTGCTTAAGGGCAAGGTGGTTATCACAATATAGTTGTCTATTTAAGGGGGCATTTCCTGATCTAACACTCGTCCCCCTGCTCACCTTAAACGTTGAGATTTTTATATCATCTGAACCGTTGTGGCTAAGGAGAGTATGCGTGCTGTATCTTATGTGCAGATTTGAATTATACTTCGGAATAAAATTTGTGAGACAGTATTTCCTGTCCTTAAGACACTATCAGTTATGCTACCCAAACTATTTGAAAATTGCAGAAGTAACTTAGAAGTGAAGGATAGTCTGTATAATGCGTATTTTTTCCCAACTGAAAAATTGACAGAAAAGAAAACAGGGGCGTTCAAAGATACGACTCTCCATTCAATGGAACGTGTTGTAGTAATGGTCCGTACGGACAGTAAATACTAAAATTGTCCGATTTTGTCCCTTATTAGTTGCATGTGGTCTTGCCACTTGTAGGGTATCTTAGGATAAACTATCCTTGTTGCAAACATCTGATTTTTGTGATTTTTTCAATTTTCTGTTTAGGCAAATCACTGATAGTGCCTTTAAATGACAGCCGATAAACAATGGGCAGAGCATGCATAACATCCAACGCAACTGTCAATTCAACTAAAATTTTGAACCTTTTCTCAGGATATTTAAGGACATAGCAAAGAAGTTTCGCGCGTTCTCACTTTCGCGCTCCGCTATAACTCAAAGAATGACCTTTGACCTTGGCCATCCTTTGCCTATCACATCCCATGGTGCATATATGACACAAGTTTGTTCCAATTGAACTTCAACTTTTCAATTTTGATGTCAATTTTGTTAACAATTTAACATTTTATTGACACATACCACATGCACACATACACCCATCCACACATACACAACACAACGATTGCCTAATGGTCCTGCCAGCTATGCTGGTGATCCACAAAAAAAAAGGTGCTAGAACCACGAAATTCACCTTAACTGAATACCTATCCAGTGTACATTATGAATTGGGCATTTTATCCATGACCTTTAAAGAAACAGTGTCTTATTTTGCATCTTGCTAAGATTCCTCTCACCTTTCCTCCCTATTCCACTTTGCCTCCCTCCTTGGTAGCATCAAATCCACTGTGTCTTGTAGATGTTTATTTCCATGCACCGAAGCGCGGGCCATACCGTATAAAAAAACCCTCTAGGAAAACAAAAATACAGGTAATGGTATGAATTTATATTCTTGATAATTCTATCTGCACAGAGAGGGCAGTCAGGGCTAGCCACTAATTCCAAAATTCCAAAATATGTTAACGGCAATACAGAGTGCAAATCACAAACGATTGCGGCACTTTGATGTCGGCCAGTCATGGTGTCCCATATCGACTTGTCCACGTTTGCACAGACTGATGACACAGTGCATGAGGTATTCGTGGAACTAGGATCTGATAGAAGTTCAACTTTTTAGGTGTAAAGAAACCATCAGAAGCACATATGCAAATGGACTCCTTAATATTCACAAATAATGACTACACAGTGTTTGGGCCACTACCACATACCAAGTTTCATCAAATTGGAACATGGTATTGGTAGAAGTTCACCTTCTTAGTCAAAAACCGAACACAAGCTTTTTAAGCCAAGAGGATAAAAAATCATAATTTTCATAATTAAGATTGTTTTTACATGTTTAAACCAATGAGACATCTAAAGTTGAGATTTTTGGCTCTCTCTACCTTACCATGCTTCTCACTGCAATGTTCATAATATATTATAGGTGTGAAGTGTGTTTTGAACCATTTTTGTTTTATTACTTATTACTTTTTCATTTTTTACTTTCTATAACTAATTATCCCTTTTGAAAAGACATCCGAACAAGGCCCCCATATCATACTAAGAGACTGCCTTCATGACTGCGACACACAACGCCAGCATCCCACCACGTATCATCTACAATTGATATTTTGAACCACAACAATTCACAGTACCAGTTTATGCTACTGAACCAGTTTAATTAAATTAAAACTATTTTTAGTACTGAAGTAAAATTTTTATTCAACCAATCAAAATGACTTATGACTCCAGATGTTGAGGTAATATTAAAGCTCTACCCCCTCAATCCAAGTCATCCAATAGCTGCCAGGTGTTAGATTTTTGGCACTTATACACTTTTAATAAGAACCCAACTGACAAAGCCGCGAATTGCAGATGGGGCCTTCTTGCAGTAAACGGCCACCCCCCCCCCCCCCCCCCCCCCCCCCCCCCCCCCCCCCCCCCCCCCCCCCCCCCCCCCCCCCCCCCCCCCCCCCCCCCCCCTCGATATATATAGCTAAACCAAAACTTAAGCCTATCAGTGATTCATCCTATTAACAAAAATATTTTAATTTGGGGCAGAAATAGCTTAAAAGTGAAGGATATATCTGTATAATCCTCATAAGTTACTTTTAACCACTGAAGAATCCGACAGAAAAGGAAGAAAAGGCATTGTTCAAAGATAATGACTCTCCATTCAATTATTTGTTGTAGGAGTGTCCGTTCGACACGTAATGACTAAAATTATCCAATTTTGACTTATAAGCTTGCTTCTGGCCTTATCATTTGTCAGGGTTGTTAGGGTATCTGTACTTGTTACAGACAGACAAAAATAGACAAATTAAAAATTTTGATGATTTTGTCAATTTTCTGATTTAGCAAATCACTGATAGTGCCTTTACAATGGGAACATTTTTTGCACACACATCCGACATCCTTCCATCCGGACATCTATTAAATGTCCACAGCCCAATCACTAATAGCCTCGTCCCCAGAACCCCGATTTACTGGAAGTATGTCAAAATTTTGGTATCTGAAGAAAGCTACTATTTTCTATTTAACCCTGTGAAATCTTGTTTGGTTTGGAAGTTATGAGGAAAATGTGCCCTATTTTGGTCGACCAATATTAATTTTACAAAGTACTATATGGGCTTACAAAAGGTTTTTACTCTCACTCAAAATGGATTGCAATACCAGGGCGAAAATTTTAGTGTTTTGGGATCAGGTCATTCTATCAAGATGCAACCTTATATACCTAATTGGGTCCTCCGCCCTTTAATACATTGCTCATTTCACAGATTCCTTGCAAATATTCTTCGACTGGGGACAAAAATACTTTCACTGGGAAAATTAACTTTTTCCTTAAAGAGACACTGGCACATTTGAAAAATAGCGTGCCCTTCAAGATTTTGTAAAAATTGATAGTTTTTGCATGGTTGTAAAGCTTTTTATACATTACTTTAGCCCTCACCTGAAATGATTAGACGCAAATCCACCGTCCTTATGGGTAAACACAACAATTTTTAAATAATGTCGCCAGCGACATTAATTCAGCACTAAGACGAATGCGTTAACACAAAACCCACGCCGTATGCATGTTTCCCACGGCATGCATTGTTTGACGGTCTGTGACCTTTGTGGTTTTTAATGTCAATGAGTACGAGTCTATGTATTCATGTGATATCCACTGTTCATTAAAGTTATGGAAAAGTTAGCCAACGAATTAACCTGGATGTCTTAACTTCTTATTAACGTCCCTATCTATTTTTTGAGTTTTCTTTTTATATGTAGATAATCGTTATTCTCCAATGGCCTAGACTAAATTGAGAGCGAATTGAGTGCCAGTGCCGCTTAACAATATGTTAAAATCTAATATCTACAGTGTTTGTGGGTTTAAATATTACACTAATCATGATTTCTTCTTGCTTTTTAATAAGCTACTGATATTTCAATGTTTGAAATTTTCTTAGAGAAAGAAAAAAAAAAAAAAAAAAAAAAAAAAAAAAGAAAAAAAAGAAAGAAAAAAAGAAAAAAAAAAAAAAAAAAAAAAAAAAGAAAAAAAAAAAAAAAAAAAAAAAAAAAAAAAAAAAAAAAAAAAAAAAAAAAAAAAAGAAAAAAAAAAAAAAAAAAAAAAAAAGAAAAAAAAAAATAGTAAATCCGTAAATGAATCACATAGTCAGTGTCTCTACGCTGGTGCAGTGATGACATACATTTATGCATTGCATCACTTAATGTTGTCTTTGTTGCACATAAGTAAAAGCGCCGTTGCCTCAAGTCAGCGCGAGCATTTACGCCTTGACCCTAGCCTTGCGACCAACAAATCTTGCTTTGTGTAACTGTACAGAGGTAGAGACACAGGACTATAGAGAAGGTTTATGCTATGAGGCAAAACATGGTCTAAAAAAAATGACAGTTCACAGGGCCCCATGACCTAAAAATACACTACGATGTTGTTACTTTAATCATCCAATTGATAATGTTATGCTGAAGGGTTCAAAGTGTCAAAGGTTTTAATGTGCCATTCAAAGATGAGTTTATGCACTTTTATGAGTTTGGTTTGAAGCAATTGTTACAACTATAACTTCATATCAATTAGTGTTTAATTAAAATTTACATACGCTGATTTATTTCAATAGTAAAACACTCAGAAATTGTTTATTTGTGTTAGTGGGACGCAGCCTGCTAGTGCTCCATCAACAGTGCTCAAACACTTACAATTAGTGGGGGTGTAATAACTTATAGATATTATCTAATTAAGAAATTAAGATGTTGCTTATAGTTATTGTTCACTCTCGAAACATGGAGTTGAGTGTTCTGACCCACACCTTTTGTGGCTTCTGATGTGAAATATTTACATGTGTAAATGGTACTTCATTCCTTGACGAACGTCCCAATTATACCGCAGGATGATATTTGACATATGAAACCAGGACCAGTAATGGAGATTTTGCTCATTTTATAAACAGGGTCAAGTTTTGAAGTTAAACTAATACAGTTCACTGTAAAAGCAAAATCAGCCTCAAGACGGGTGCTCCCCACATACCCTAACAAACGATGGGTGGGCACTCGGCCTGTGCTATTCATGTGCAGAGTATGCCAACCCTATTATTGGAAAGATCAACCCATGCCAAGAAGCTTGATCCAGCATTAAATGCCTCCTATGACTTATCACAGGTGTCTCACCCAACTCCAACGGAGACTTATGGCAGCCCAGTATTAATTCCCTACAGAATTGCTCCACCAGAAATTGTTGTAGTGTGCCAAGTATGCAAGAGTGTAGCTGCCAAGTACCTGATATGAAGCACCCATGTCCGGACATATACCGCTGCTAACCACTTAAATCAGAGAGAGTGTTTTTTTTAAAGCAAAGTCCAACCCCTTGAAACGTCTCTAAGGATTAAGAGAGCCGCCTTGTGAAAAGAACTCCTTGTTACACCAAGTGCCATCTATTGGTATTGAACCTGCAGGTGAGCATCTTCCACCTGGAGTAGACTCCTCATGGCTTACTGCGATGTCTCAAAGATTGAAACCGGAACTTGGCCAATCTAAGGTTTCTTTGCAAAGTGGGGCTACCGAAGCAGATCAGGACACTAAGAATTGTGCATTTATCTTCCATGAGTCAGGTACGTCAGCACGGCCGGTCATCGAAGTTATTTCTCACGCACATCTAAGTGTGTACGCCAGTGATTTTAATAAATGCTCGCGATTTAATGGTTGTCCACACCAATTACACTGCCATTCATTATGTACAAATTGCCCTGACTAAAATGCCAATTATTCGCGAATGAAACAACTCATTCCTACGTCAGCATTTTCTTAGAACTCACAACCTCTGCATACCATTCACGCATGCGCTCCTCTCAAACTAGGGTTTCTACTCCAAAGATTCCTGTGGTAAAGTGGTTCAATAGCCCTGTAATTACTCAGCAGAAGCCTCACCGACATCTGAATCTCATTCGCTTGTTAGTTTGTATCTTAGTAATTATTTCCGCACAAAAAATGACCCAAAAGTTGCAGTTATAATAATTTAACTTTCTAACTAGATGTGTCCACTTTTTTACTCTTTCTTTAATGCAATTCAACCAGAGGGTGACAGACCAGATCTTTTTAGCGTGTGAATCTAATGCTATGTCAGGTGAATACACGGCCAATTTCTTCATGGTATTTACCACCCAGCTACCACCGGAGTAGACATGGATTTCCTACCCACTAGACGTACACTCGCTGGCCAGGATTCCGTGTATTTGTGCCACATAGACGGATAGTGTACACACAGCGTCTGTCTCACCTGTCTCGTTGAGTAGCTATGGTTTACACCGGCTCTCAGCGTCGCTCGTATTTCTCATAGCCAATTTTGTTTTTTGATATTTTTTGCCATATATTGCATTTTTATTTTATTACAAGTTCGGTAATATGGGGGTTTTTTGATGATGCCCTATTTGGAATGTTGTATGATTGTTCCGAAAAACTTCAAAAAACGCTAACCGGACCTATGTATAGCGCCCTCCTTTTATGAAATTTTCATCCACTCTCTCAAAATGGCGTCGTGGTAACCGCGGGGTAGCTACGTGGTAAGCTGCGTTCTACTCCGTGTAGCTGTCTTCTCAACATCCACCTTCTCTCCCCCTAGTGGGCAACTACATGGTAGTCATTGGGTAGTTAAAGCAAGGACCATAAAAATACATTACTGTATACCTAATACTGTGTAATTAAGTAAGCCCTTCTTTCAGCTACCGCCCCGCAATTAGCCCAGTGTGTACTGTGCAGTAGCTGCCGCGGTCGACATGGTGTAGCTGCCGTATAGGCTTACCAACGTGATTAGAATTCCGGCCGTGTAATTGTACTGACGTCACTGACTCAAGGAAGGTAAATACACTATACATGTGGTTTGGGAACAACAGCACATACAATGAACATCTCTTGGCTGCCCACTGTTTGCACAACAATGCACAAACAAGGACCTTGCAGATTTCAGTGAGCACCAAACGTTGTACCATCTCTGGCCCCCCCCCCTAGAATCATATTTGAGAACCACTGTATTTTGATAGGTTAAGAAGATGATGCAAACTTGGATTTTTTGATAGAAAATTGAGGTGCCATAACAATGGCTTCTAAAGGTTGGACCTTTTGATCTAAAAATTGTGTAAAATACACTCCCTTCAACACTGAGTTTGGGTGATTTGTTGCTGAAATGTGCTTTAAAAATCATAAATACAAGGATTACTCTTATTGGGGGTTCAGAGATTTAAAATGTGTGTCTCTCTGTAAAACCGTTAGTTTAAGGTGTGTGTTCCGATCATCTTTGACCCAATTTATCCGTAAGTAGTATCAATTTTGATATCAGATGAAATGACGTATTTTTCTCATTGTCCCCATCCTGAAGTTTTTAGCTCTTCAAAAACATTTCTTTCCCAAGATTGAGACAAAAAACTGCCGTTTTAATGGTGAACCATAAATATTATCATAGTAATTTAGTAATTTAAAAAAAAATGCGTTATTTTTTTTTTTTTTTTTTTCTTCTTAACGATCAAAAACGCAAATTTGTTTCCCAAGGTACTTGGTGGAGAGTCCATGCAACTGTAAGGCACTCATATCAATTGAGCAACACCAATATACCAAGTTTCCCAACCGGTAGGTCGCCGGCCCTTTAGAAGGGGGTTGCAAAGTTAATTTAAATGAAAATGAAGTACTTGAATTCAAGGCAGGAACAGAATGGGCAAATATGTATTTTAACTATGTCAAGCAAGCCAAAATGATTTTGCAGTGTTTGAATAGCAATTGAATTTGCATTTGATTAAAATTCCGCGCGCTTCACGTGCAAAGCCTATCCTGGTCACTACAGGACTGTTCAAAGACCAAAATTTATTTTTAGTAATAGGGGTCCGCCGCAATCTAAGTGTCCAGAACGGGGGTCTCGGGACAAAAGGTTGGGAAACCCTGGAATAGACAAAAATTGGAACATGCACCTATAATATCCCTGTGACTATTTTAGTTCTGCAAATTTTATTCGAGATTTCATCAATTCATGAAAAATGGCCCCTGGGATCAAATTCTTAGAGATTTTAGCAAGAAACTCGTCACCAATATGAGGATGGCTTAAAACGCTCTCCAAAAAACCGCCTAAAGCTGCTACTATAACACAAATTGGCTACCATTCAGCTACAAATCCCGCATCGAGGTTCTACATATTGCTCTAAGAGCTGCTTTGATCAAATGCCCTCGTTCAAAAAATACAAGGCCTGTCCTCTGACTCGAGATAAGATCTCCACCACAATCAAATGACCAAGATGGCGGACAGGCCACACAATCAGCCACTCCATAAAACAAACCCGGGGACCTAACATCTCTAATCAAGACACGCTAAGCAACCTCCTAGCTAATGACGACCAACTCAGAGAAGTATAACTGAAGCTAATTGCATCCTCTATTGCTGACTACCTAATGGCATCACGTATCATTAGTAGAGGACATATCTCGCCCCATATGCAGAGACTAAAAACTGATGCAGGCCAAACAGATAATGTTAGAGATCAAATACACAAGAAGTCTTACAATGCTGTAGCTATTGATTTAATGACAAAATTTCAGATGTCAACCAGGATCTGCTGAGAACAGCAAAAAAACTGTCCAAGCTAAGCTCTTCATTTTTGATGACAAAATCGATTGAATGGAACCCAGTAAGCAGACCAATGCCTTACTCATCCCTGGCCATTGAAGGGAAATCCACAGTCTAAGATCCAACAAAGAAGGCCATTAACACCTTCAGCAGATTAGATGTCAAAATCAGGACTTCGGAATGACCGTACCCACAGGACTTGGGAGAAAAACAACCAAAACTCCCACATCAGATGCAACACGCAAAACCCGCCCCCCCACAGCCGCGTCCAATCATAGTAAAATCGTGTCTTACGCTCAGCGTCACCTTGTATTTCAGAATAAGCGAAAGCTAAAACTGCTGGAATTTCCTAACAGGAAAATCTCCCAGTTAGTTAGACGCAACGCTCCTAAAGAGATGCCTCATCAAAGCACTACCGTAGATGCAGCCTGGACATCTGATGGCAAGGTGTAGAATTGTCTCCTCAAAACGGCAAGCGAGTGACTTTAACCACCCCTAAGGACTTAAATAAAGTTAAATAGACTCAAGGGTGATTACCTCAGATCTGCTTCATATTAATAATATCGCAATGGACAGAGGTAACCCAATATCGCTTTTTCTTAAAATACATAATAAATGTGTATTGCCTTCCCCACTCTCTTAATATTTCACTTCCACTCAAACACTCTTTTGTTCATGATGGCATAATTACATAATTGCAGTTCACCTTGCATGTATATATTATTAAATTACGCTAATACAAATGTTAATTCCTCTCTGTATGGTAAAATAGGTATCCAACCTCTTAAATGTTGACAGTGCAAGATTAGTGTATATATTGCATTGCAGTTCATGTTCACATATACCATGCGTTTCCGTCTTCCTTGATCATCGCCTATCCTTTAATCTTTCTATAGCTATTATGCTTGTCTACAATGGTCCATTATTGCCTATTGAAGAAAATATAATTTCACATGTATATTTATCAAACAGATTGTGCTATCAAAAAGTTCACAGGATATATTTTATAGTATTTTTCCCGTCGTGTTTCACCTTTACCCACGTGTTTCTTCTCCTTACTCATCTGACTACTCCTTTTAAAATCTTTTTCTAGCTATTTAGATGATCTACAAGACATTATTGCCCATATCTAAAGAAAGTCATATGTATTAATTATCAACAAATATTATGCTACCAAAATGGTTTACATGGATATTAATATAGTATTTAATAGCAGTCATGTTCAAAATACTATGTGTTTTCATCTTCCTTGCTCATCGCCTACTCTTTTAATTCTTTTCCTAAGCTATTTAAGATTTCTCTTCAATGTTATCATTGCCATACCCAAGAAATCTCATTCATAATATGCACCATGATATGGTATCAAAAAGGTTGTTTAACTTGGTTTATTCATATGTTTTGTACAGCAGTATTGTTCGCGAGACTATGCGTTTCCTCCATCCTTGCTCATCGCATACTCCTTTAATCTTTTTTCTTACTATTTATTCCCCTCCAATGCCATAATGCCACACCTGAATGGTTATTTCATATGTATATATAATTATATACATATTCAGCTATTCAAAATATTTTACAGTATATATGAAAAATGTATTTTACTTATAATCCATTCCACATAATATTTGTTTTTTCTTCCTTGCTTCATCGCCTACCCCTTACTGCTTTCCTGCTATCTATTAAATCCTCCCAGGAATGTTATTATGGCCATATCTAAGAAATTGTCATTTCAACATGTTATTATTTATGAGGATTTTGCTACAAACATGTTTAAGTGGTAATTAATATAGTATTTAATAGCAGTCATGTTAAAATATCCCTGCCCTTTCCTTTTCCTTGCTATCGCCTACTCCATAAACTTTTTCTAAGCTATTTATTAATTTCTCGACAATATTATCTTTACAGATATCCAAAGAAGGAAATTCTAATTTCAATAATTATCAACATGTTATCATAATGTTCACTTGGTGTATTTCATATTGGCATTTATAGCAGTCATGTTCGCATATTATGCGTTTCCTCCTTCCATGCTCATCGCCACTACTCGTAATCTTGTTCTAGCTATTATGCCTCTACCACCCAAAAAAAATGTCATTATGCAATATCTGACGTAATGTATTTATATGTATAATTAATAACTATCTATCAAAAGTTTCATGGTTATATTAATGCTATATTGATGCCACAGATATAAGTTAATGATGTATTCTGAATTAATTGTCATACTATGTGTAATATGCCACGTGCTTTGCTATCTCCGTAAGATAGCAAAGCTTCTGTCATTGCATTGCCTGTCTGCGAACCAAAAATGTTTGGTATACTTTACCTTATGTATCACAGTATGATGCATTCAAGCTATCAGTATTATTAAGTATAATGATTATATGCGTGTGTATTTAATTCCAACTGGCTGTTGTTGTGATTATTAACGGCGTCAGTTATTTGACCTTATACTTAGTTGCACTTGGTTCAAATATTAATTAACAATTGTATAAACAAACTCCCCCCACACTTCCCACCAAACACACACATCACACATACAACACATTACACATACACAATCACACACTCCACAATTACATGCCTTATCACACATTTTAGAATACTATCAGGCATCACACATACTCAGAATAATACGGCTGGTAAATATTAAAACTTATTTTTGTATATTATAATGCTCCTTTTATTATTGACTTTGAAACACCTAGTAACCATCACTTTTTCACAAAGGAGCGAGTGCAAAGGTACATAATCATGCTCTCTGATCTTTGATTTTAGGTGTATTTTTGTATTTTGTGCAGCCAAGTGTGTGTCATATCGCATGGTTATACAAAGGTATATTGATCGATAACTGTTCACTTGCAGGCTTATTTTTCATACCAACACTTTTAGTTCTCCACAAGATATAAGGGCTGAATTCATTACCTATACTTTGATTTCATTACCCTAAACAGGCAAAAAATTATTAGCTTTTGTTAGCCGAGCGTGATAGTAAATCTGTTTACGCGAGGGGTCCTTGCACAAGCGGGCGACTCGCATACAGCATCGCAATGCGTGATGGGGTGGGTGGTGTTGCTTGCGGTTGCGCCCGCATTATTCTATATCAAATTGCAGTGTGAGGAGTCTTGCCAATTGGTGATGAACAAAGTATAGGTTTCCATCGTTGCATTCTGCATGGCTAAAGGTTGCTAAACTATCTGTAACAATTAAGTACCCTGATTTATACGGATTACTTATTATATATATATATCTATATATATATATATATTAAATTGCGATACTTTTATTGGTTTACATCCACGACACACATCCTCCACACATACATAAAACCACCCCCACACGCGCACGCACCACACACATCCATACACACTCGCGCGCGCGCGAGCTTTCACACACTCAGAATACTTAACGCAGGTATATACACCGGGATTTGCTAATTACTTGGACAGGAGATACGCACACCTCATGTGGGCGCAATAGCTGCGCGGGTAGTTCGGGCGTTCTTCGACCGTTGTTGCGAATCGTGAAATAGGTCCGGTGTTAACCCTGGATCACGCAGTCCAATTGTTCGCATGTTCGATTCTGCCAACAGATTATTAATCGGACTGTAAACTTAATTTGGATCAATGCTTATGACCTATGTCCAATAGTGTACATGGTATTACTGTTACTCTTTAAAATATGTAATTAATTGACTGTACTCAGAATCATATCATGTGCTACATTAACCTCTATACAATCAACTAGTTTTTGCTGCAATAAGTCCCTATTTAATCCTGCTGGTGCCATGAAAAAATGTATTATATTAACCATGTTACTTGATCAAATTGGTATAATTTTGGATATTATTGATGTGTATGCCATATATTATTACCATCATGGTATGCCATATATCACAAATTTATTATGGTTTATATAGCACATTGAAGGCTTTTCATTATCATCACTGTGTTCTTGTTCGAGTATAGCTGACTTTGATTTCCCCGTGCATGCAATCTGCATTTTTAATATGACGGTATGTAACAGTTCCTTGTGTATTATGTTATTTGCCAATACTTTAAAGAGTACAATCATTCACAATACATACATTCATACTCATGATCAAATATACACAAACACAAATCATGCTCACTTTACACATACAATGTACGTACACAATGTACCGTTATTATTGCTGGAGCCATTTTACTCTGTACATGACTATTTTCCCAATTTGTTGTGACCCTTAATCTCTCATCAGTTTCACTGCATACAGATGGCGGTTTTTATTTTAAAATGATCATTGGTTTCAAACTCAAATATTAATTAGTATCATCCAATTTTTTTTTTGTTGTCTCCCTTACCCCATGCACCCCTTGTTATGTGTTACATGTGTAGTTGTTGGTATTATTCTCACTGTTACCGTTTTCTTAGCTTTTATTTTCCTTCCTTTTTCAACTTACTTCATTCAATCCTTGTCTCTCTCACAACCGGTTCGCTTTTACTTTACCTTGAACTATTATTTCAGTATGCCGTGCCCTGCAATAACGAAACTACCATTTAACCACCAGATTCATGATGAAGACTTTCGCGCATCACTCATTGAAAGTTCACCGGACCAAATTGAAACATCATTTCAAACTTAACGCCCTACGCATCCAACCCGTACTCAAAGATCCCATATCCATCTCAAAACATGTGACCACCACATCCTTCACCACACACACAAAAGAGTTCTGGTTCTGACTCCCACTTCACACAGAAGATTCGATGTCAACAAAATAATAAAACATTAGAAACGACTCATTTTCCAATTCCATTTCCAACTGCCGCAGTATCACAAAATCATATGAAGAACATCACCAAAACTACCTTGATCACCGAACCACTCATTATCCGTCTTAGCCTTTTCAGAAACATGGCTCCAATGACACAATCACCACCACACTTCAATGGCTACACGTTCATTCCAGGACCCTAACTGGCAGGGGAAGGGGAGTTTGTCTTTACATAAAAAATCACCCCCCATACAATCATTGACACGACAACAGGACCAGAATTTGACTCACTTTTCATTGATCTCACCATCAACACAACAATAGACCCAAACACTATAACTGTCGGAGTTATTTATTAGGATTGATGAACACACAATCCAAAATTTTAACAACAGTCGAGAGCTTCCTAACTAAACTAAATTAACACAAACATGATGTCTATATAGTCGGTGACTTATATATCAATCTTCTTAAATATTCTTGACTCATCCACACATTAATGACTTATAACACATCGCTTGCCACTCTTATATTCCCAAAATTAATCGACCCACACGCACTAACGCAAAACACTAACACAGATACAACTTCATTGAAACATATATCACCAAATCCACTGACACAGACTCCACGCCAGGGATATTGTCACTGACACTACAGATCACTTTCCAATCTTCGTTATTACATCCCTCAAGCACAAGCACGCCACAAAAACAACAATCACAAACGGGACTTACAGAGCTCACACACATCAGCACCGTTAACCGCAGGAATCAAAACGAATCATGGGAAAATATACTCAAAGAAAAGACCCAATACTGCATACAGCCAACTCATAATACTTCGTACCAAACATTACAACGATGTCATTTTCCATTCCAAAAGAAGGACCCTAAAAAAAACCTTCATCGCAAAGCACCTTGGATGAAAACAGCCATTTCCAGTCAATCACACAATAAGCACAGCTCATAAACAACCATATCTGAAGAAAAAAACACCCAGCAACCCAAACAGAAATACAAACAATACAAAAACACCAAAGTAACTCACACTATCCGTTCGCCAAAAAAACCACAACAACAGAACAAATACAGAAATCAAAAATGATCTTAACAAAAACCTGGACATTCCTCAAACAAATTCTAGGCAGGAATAGTATCTACTAAACAAATCCCCGACTTCTTTCACTCATAAAAATAAACACAGAAACTGACCCGCGGATAGCTAACGCATTCAAGACCTTACTAATCTGGGCAAAAAAAAAGTTGGCTAACAAAATTCCACCTTCCAATAACCCAGTTATTAAACACCTTCCAAAAACCACACCCACTAACTTTATCCTCAAATCCAGTTCCTGTTAGGAGAAATGCACAAAACTGCGCCACTCATAAAACCTGGGAAAAGGGCAGTTACCGACCAAGATAGGACCCTGGGATTGCTTAATAAATCCATATGATGTAACATCATACGCCTCTTTTGCACATATTTTAATCATCACTTCTCACAGGAATTTTACCAGATCACCTCAAATCAGCCAAAGTCATTCCTATGTACAAAAGACTAAAGATGCACATGACAGTGCTAATTACAGGCCCATTCTGTTCTTCCATCTTTTTCAAAAAATACTGAATAAAATTCATGTTACCACCGCTGTTCTTACATTTCTCAAGAAGCACAACATTCTTGTCGACGAACAATACAGCTTTAGGCCCAAACGCTCGACGCTACAGGCACACTTGAAATAACAAACCAACTTAACCCTTGCACTAAAAAAAATAAACTCCACACCATGGGGGTATTCATGGATCTCTCAAGGCTTTCGACACACTTGACCACGGACAATTCTTCTTCACACGCTTTATCATTACGGTGTCCGTTGTGTAGCCTTTGAGTGGTTCAGGAGTACCTAAAACTAACCGCTCACAATCAGCTGGGTACCTTCAACCGCATTCATCTATCAAACCTATCACCGTTGGCGTCCCGCAAGGCTCTCAATACTTGGACCCTACTTTTCCTCATTTACATGAACGACATCGCAAACACTTCCCGGCACATTTCTAAAAAATATCTTTTTGCTGATGACACCAACATTTTTCTCTCCGACCTATATTAGTGCACTTTCAATAACATGAGTCACGGAACTCGCAAAACGCTCGCACAGGGACTGGTTCGGGCTAAAACCAAAACTTTCTCCCAATGTATACCAAAAACTAACTACATGCTTTTTCTCTACGCACAACACAAAAAATCACAATGAACCATAATAACCAGTTGATATCCAGACAATCTCCCCGGTACACTCAACTTAATTCCTTGGCATCCCAATCGACGACAAACTAACGTGGAAAGAACATATTAGCTCTATCACTACCAAAGCCTCTCACGCAATAGGTATAATCTACAGAGTTAAAAACAATCCACCTTCCAGACTACCCTTAAAATCACTATCGAACACACTAGTTCTCCCGTACCTTAGCTACTGTAACCATCATCTGGGCGCCTCCAACTATCATTCACGAAGCGTCAAACTCAACATTACACAGAAGGGAAAGGGGGCGATCCGCACTATTTCACAAACTCCCCCTCCAGAACTCGAACCTCTCCATTATTTCACTCGCTGAAAACACTTAAACTTGAGAGACCTTTAATCGACTTCAAACAGCGCTCTCATGTTTGACTATCACAAACAATCCACATTCCTCGAACTTCAATAATTGACTTACACAAATAGACAAATCCACGCCATGGATAAAAACTAGACAAGCCGACAAATTTCATCTTTCCCTCCCTAAATCGTCGTCTGAAAACACTTTATTCAGTACTACGGCGCAAAACTCTGGAGTGGTCTTCCCAGAATCTATCAAAGCATTGCAAACAAAAATACGTTTTAAATCTAACTAAAAAAAACATTTAATCAATCAGTTACATTGACAATGATTATCCCATCTTTGTTCCCCCTTCACTTTTTCTCTACCTCATTTATATCTACCCCCTATATTACTACAGTGTAACATACCAACGCAAGACATGTTGTCCAGTTGTCCGCCTTCTTGTCCGTTTTTTTATCCTGTATTCCTTACAAATGGTTTGTTTTTTTTTGTCTCAGATATTAGTTTTTTATTTTTTTGTTACACGATACACACCCCACACACAACATACACAACAAAAAAACACCCCACACACATACAATTTTTTAATTAAAAATTATTATATTTCAAACATTTGTGTTAATTAGGTACTCGTTGTATTATTTTCTTTTCTTGTATTTTTCATAGGGCCAGCACAATACTTATAAGCCCAACGGGGTTTGTTGTCCTTAGTTTGCTGGTCCTCAGTATCATAGCGCTCATTAGATTTCAGTAATACCAAACAGTTTTCAATTGTACTATCTCTGTTACTATTAATAATGTACTGTACATACTTTTTGTTACCTATTTATGATATGTTAGGCTAATAAAAACGAATCTTGAATCGGAAATCCTCTCTACCGGGCTTATTATTATAACCTCCTTGCCAAAAATAATTTTCCCTTGCACATAACAAACAGGTTGACTTTCTACACATTATTGGTTTTTCCATCAGCTTGCTTATTACAATTCATAGTAATTTCCACTGAAAGCAAATTACCACTTGGTATTATATTCTGCATTTCTCCTTTTTCCTACTATTTTCTAAATTTGAAAGACTATTTTAAAATCGAGAGTCAGCAGTGCATAGTCTCAAGAGTTGGTTTCAAATGTCAAAGGGTGATTCAACAATGACTGCACTTCATATACTAAGATGCTCAATGCATCCAATTTACATAAAGAGTAATGTCTAAAGGGTTTGATTCAACAATGTCACAATAATTGCATGCAGCACAAGATTGGCAAGGCCACACATTCACAAGTTCTTTATACACTTGGATTAGCGTCGGCTTTGTAACTTAATTCGTCTAATACTCAGACACTCGTGACTTTAACGATTCATTTTCATCTACAAACATGTTTCCAAATGTGCACCAGACTTCAAATATTCACGCTTAGAGATGATCAACGCCAACCGGTAAGTATCCGTAACATAAGGCCCGTAGATTCTAGAGACACAATGGGTGACGGAACTTGTGCACTTACCGCGGGAAAAACTGAAGGCGATAGCTTTAGAAACAGTAATTCCTCTACAACTCGCATGTTCTAATTACATTTAAATGGACTAACGTATGGAATTGAACACAGCACACCATTTTATACAGTTAATATTCTTTATCTTGCAAAACCAAATTGGACTAATTTATTTTGTATTGTATTAGCATTGCCTGTCATACGAGGGCCTCATCCACCACATATTGTCAGGGTAATGGGTAGAGGGATTGTGCCAGTCGGTGACCCTAACTACAACCCCCTATAGGCCGCCGTTATAATTCATATGTGGTCCTTTCTTGTGAGGTTTGTTTTTTTAAGATTTTTCAAAGAATGACCTTTAATTGCGCCCCACTGTGACTTCTGACCTAACATATGTCGCAAATAGGGGGTCAATTTCCGAAATGCTTTTGTCTTCCGATCCGATAACGGAAGTACATTTTTAATACTCCGGCCGCATAAAACCGATCCGATCGGATATTTGTTGAGCGTTTATATTGTAAT
Organism: Ophioderma brevispina; assembly: GCA_023653785.1. NCBI lineage: Eukaryota > Metazoa > Echinodermata > Ophiuroidea > Amphilepidida > Ophiodermatidae > Ophioderma > Ophioderma brevispina. The sequence continues at coordinate 27,214 of JAMKCH010026190.1, forward strand.
AAATAGTAGTATCAAAAAGACATTTAAAAATTGGCTTTCCGTACGATATTTGAGAGAAAGACCAAATAGTCGCACATAATGACAGTCTCTTTTATCGTTGAAATTGATGCCTTTGTTTCTTTAATCCAATCGTCGAATTACCCCCCCCGTATTTTTTATAAACCGCAAAGAAGACAAATATGAATATTGCATACATACCCGGACATACAGAATGTCCAAAGAACATGTGAAATTTGTTAACTTTGTTTCCAGAATAACCCCATTTACCGCTAAATAAAAAAAAGAAATGCCAATTGCTTGTTAAAAAAAATTACAGTTTGCACATTACTCTTTTTGTCGTTGTAGCACATTTGCTTTGAATTCAACCATTAGTTACCCATTCGGCTCACTATGGGGCAACTTCCTGTTGGTTGCTTCACAGCTTCTTTTCTGGCCTGTACTTTTTTCCCCGCACTTTGGCTTTTTTCTTTTGCGCCCTGTATGGGGGTTCTTTCTTCAACCACCTTCCCCCACTTTCGCGTCTCGGCCCCATTCTGCTTCGTATGGACTGCCATTCGGCTTTTTCTGCTCTGCTTGTTGCACTTTCCCCCCCCCCCACTTCTCCGTTGGCTTCCACCGCCCCCCCCCCCCTCCTTCCCCCGCCTTCACGCGGCCTGCTGTGCTGACCCGTGTTGTGTTCTCTCCTTTACTCTCGGTCCGGCCCCAAAAGAAGAAAAAAGATGGGTCAAAAAAACAAATAACAACATAAACACTTAGAAAAAAAACAAGAAAAGAACAAGCAATAATTTAAAAAAAAAAAAAGGAGAATGCGGGATTAAAACGATTGGGGGGTGGTAGAGGCTACGCATGGGATCTAAGAAGACGAGCCCGAATAAAGTCGATTGTGGAAACAGGAGTGGGGGAGTAGTCCATACTCACCCCCTTCTCCCGCCCTACCCCCCTTCCCCTTCTCCCCCTCTAGAGTGCACCCCGTGCCATCCGACTCCCCAGCAAGCCAAAAAAAAATAAAAAAACACCACCAATATCAAAATAAACAAACCATTCTTAAAATTTGTAATACAAACACAACCACTATACCCCCCAAAAAAACACCAATTTCCTTCAATTAACCCCCGAAAAAAAAAATAGAAATAAAAAAAAAATCAAAACCAATAAACAACAAATCAACTTTTTTTTAAAAATAAACAATCATTCTTCCCACACAACTCTACCTCAACTACACACAAATCCTATAAAAACCACAATGATTAAAATAAACTCTAAAAGAAAAACAAAAATCACCACTATACAATTTTAGATCACATCAATAAAACAACAATCTCATTCATTGACATCTTCTACTATTTCACAGAAAACAAGATCTTATAAACTTCGATAAACCCCAACACACATAACTTTCCTAAGTTCATTCCTTCCGACACTATACATCCACCATATTCTTATTCCGCCAGAAGGAGATTTAGCATGCCTGCAAAGCCTTTAACGCAATCAACAACGATTTCAGAGGGTGGGAGGTGAGACCGGATAAACACATAAAATTGGGCACCGTATTACATCTATTTACAAATCCATTTTGTTTTACATCCCCGCCTTTCTTCTCCGTTTTTCTTTTTTACCCTCGCGTCCTGAGCTTTGTGCCTCCCTTGTGTTTCTTTTTTTCCCCCCTTCTCCCCTCCCTCCTACCCCCCCACACTCCTATCCACCTCTTAGAAAATTTATTAAAATTAAAAAGAAACACCCTAAAATTTAAAAATAAATATAAAAAAAAACAAATCCACACATCCACTACTACCAACTAGCCAACATAACAAAACAAAAAAAGCATAACGGCCACCACACAAAAAAACAAAATAGAAAAAACACATAAAAAAATACACACCTCCCACAAATAAACAATAAAAATTTTATTATTATATTTAAACAAGGTTGGACTGTTCAGAAAAGACATTATTACAACAAACAAAAACACATTGCAAAAAATAACAACAAACAGTCCCCTACACGCTCATGGTTGCTTTTCCCTGCGGGCCTTCCCTGGTTGTGTACGGAAACCAAAATAGTTGATAGATCTTTATCCTAGAGCTCCGTTAGACATTACACCCCCCGTACTCACACCTTATGTTTCGTTCTTAGTTGTACTCGCTGAAAAAAAATCCAAAACAAATTCTTTTTCATTAAATGTCCATGGAGTCTCTTTGGACCAGCCCGGAACAATTTGTCAACCATAAAAACACACCTCAAAAAGGGAAAAAAGGGGGCTTTATAAATATTACCTCTCTGCGGATTCGGGAGGGAGTGTATGGGGGTGGCGTCGGGATTCTTCCCCCTTTTCAGCACCTTCCCCCGCCCCCCTTTTCGCGGTCGGCCTTTTTTGCCGATTCTCCCCCCCCCCTTTGTGCTCGTCCTACCACTTCCCGCCTCTGCCCCCCCCCCTCCCCCCCCCCCCCTCCCCCCCCTCTTTCTTTCCCCACTGTCGGGGGGCTCGTGCCCCCTCCAAATCCGAAAGAAAAAAACCCCAGAGTAATACCCCCAAGACCCCCAAAAACAATTAGTGAACCAAGAGTAAAATATCCTAGATAAAAGAGTCAAACCAAGAAAAAAAAAAAAGAGTCAGAGCGGCGGCCTTTAAGAAGCCGTATTGGCAATAGGGGTTCCACCCACTGTTTAGTCTCCTTCCACCGATTTCCGTAGCCCGTCTTCGGCCCCCTTTCTATTAAAACACACTGCGTCACGCCTTACTTCTTCGTTACGCGTCTGGGAAGTGACACCCAAAAAAAACTCACTATTTAATTACACTCAACCTCATAATGAAATAATGCTTCGGAGCTCGTACCCGTGGCCTGCTTAACAATTAGTCTCTGCTGTTGACCACATGCAGCTCCAAACGAATAGGGCGGTGAGGGCGGTTCGTGGCCCAGAGGATTGAGGGATTGTTGCCGCGTATTTTCTCCCCTTGGCGTTGCGCCCCTCGCCTCCCCCTCCGCGCCCAAACACTACAAGGAAATTTTCTACCACCTACAACACCAACCATTCTAACAAAAAGATCCAATTACCACTTCTCTCTTAAACCCTTATCTTCACCCCCCCACAACCACCATTACAATAACAAATATTTCCCACGCTCCTCTACCCCCGCCTTACGAATTTACCATACCATCTCAAACACAAACACAACTTCCATAAACACCACAACCACAACCCACACACACTTACAAAAAAAACCAAACAAGGCTTCCTTCCTTCTTTTCCCCGCAACAAACATTGCCCCCGTCCCCCTTGCCTCTTTGCTTTACCCCCCGGACCCCCAAAAAAGAAAAAGAAGAAACCCCCGGAGAACCGGAAACGGGAAAATTATTGACCGGCGGTGGGGAAAATATTTAACCAACATATTCTGCACCACCAAAAAATAAATCATAACAAACAAAACGGAAACCAGAACCCGAAACAAAACACGCCGTTTTGCTTCCCCTCCCCCCCCTGCGCTCCCGCCCTTCCGCGCTTTCCCCCTGCCCCGCTGCCCCGCGCGTGAGAAAAAGAAAAAAAAAAGAAGAAAAAAAAAAAAGAAAAAGGAAAATTTTTTTTAAAAAAAAAAAAAAAAAAAAAAAAAAAAAAAAAAAAAAAAAAAAAAAAAAAAAAAAAAAAAACAAAAAAAAAAAAAAGGAAAATTTTGTTAAAAAGAAACAAAAATAGTTGTTTCTTTTTTTTCTTCTTCGTCCCCTCCCCCTCTCTTTTTTGCCAGATCCTGATATTTTAACGATAGGGCTAAGATCGGCCCGATACGATATCCGATACGATATCGGTTGAACCTTATATTGAACCCACCTATAATCAGCATTCTGGTAGTGGAGCTTTTGCCAGAGCCTGGTGGCATGACCTGCAATTGACTTCTGTCCTCCCCGGCACTAGAAGGAAATGATAGAGTGTCACAAAGAATGTCACATTTTTAATTGGCCACATGTGGACCTTTGGACCACCCCATCGCTGTACACCCCCATAGGGTCCCATGGGTCATGGTCTTATGACATGTGGTAATCCCTACGCACCTATTTCCCTGCTGGCAGAAGGATCCTTTCTCTTCCATTTTATAGATTTCCGATAACTTGCCCCTTTTAATCGCTTAAGACCGTTGACCCAATCTGTGTACAAAAATAGTACCCTGGGTCATAATGGTTATTTGTTTAATTTTGGCCTGCTTTAATCGCGACAAATCGATTTGGTTACCCTATACTAGTGTTAGTAACTAATAGGAAAAACTTACCTTTGGTTGTGTGTTATCGTGCATGTAAGTAATTCTTTTTTGCAAATACACGCCGTGCGTCATGCCGTACATTGCACACTGCATCCTGTTGCGGTAGTGTCTCCGCGGTGGCCACGTGTTGCTTGTAGTGCACCCACGCTATGCTATATCAATTCTAGATAAATTGCAGTGTGCAAGAGTTGTTGGTACTATTTAGTGCATGAACCAAGTATAGTATGCATTGTTGAAGCAAAGGTATCAAAACAAGAGAAAATAAAGACTAGAGCTCATTGTGCTTTAGAAAGCATGGGTTACTATCATGGATCAGTGAGAGTGCACCACTTGCTGTCCATGTGCGACACACGTGACCCCAAGGCGTGTACACCCCATTATGACTAGCGCGTCATCGGTCCTTCTTCTGACCAAGTCTGGTGGTATTTGAGCCATTTCATATTTTGTGCGCTAAAAGTTCTAAACCGTTTAATCTGCGTCTGATTTGCACAAGGCTTATGCAGTTCGATTTGAAACCAGACTGTTTCGCCCCAAAAACAGTGTGCTATAGTCAGGGACAGAATTAGCCGACCAAATTGTTGCGTATGCACCTACCCCCCATGTTTCAGCCATGGTCATGCGTGAGCGAGGATTCTCGGAGACTGGTTTCCAAACAAGGAGAACTTAAGCAAGCTTGGAAATGTCTTAGGGGCACTGACTAACAGTTCACCATGTCTCACACCATTCCCACAAAGAACCACACACAAGGAGACCACAGCCAGCTTGATTATCAAAATAGTCAGTACATAACTGCACCTTTAATTCAAACACTGTAGGACCCTTAAACTCCCTCCACAGTAAAAACTGTTAGGATTTAGGTGATGATGACCAGGATGAACGCCGAACTCAAAGGGCCAGATCCGACCCAATTTGAATTTGGGCCAGCTTTTATATATCCACGCTTGCCACCTTGCCAACAGAATCGATTGGCTAACTGGCCATCATACCAAGGCTAACTTTACTTCTGATTGGTTTCAAACTTGTGTAGCACAAAGCTAGCCCTCATTGATTGTTTCGAACTTGCGTTCATACAATAGACAGCCAACATCGCAGCGTGTGATTGGTCAAATCGTCAAAATATAGCATGGTCATGTGAATTTTGGGGATTGGTCCACACTCATTATGACCATTGTATGCCAGTGCCATTAGACTCAAAATAAGTAAACCCATTAACAAACATACTAACCCAAACATGATGATAATCAGTGTTTCAAAGTAGTTCGAGTCATGACATCCCCCGTGGGATCTATGATGTGTCATCATTCAAAACCATTTTTACATAATAATTCTATATAATCATATTAGTTGGTAACCATAGGAACCCTACAAGAATGTATAAACAGTGTGCAATCTTTAACTTGGACGGTGGGTGTTATACAACAATTATGAAACAAGTTGTAAAGCATTCCTTTACCTCCTGAAATAAACCCATTTTTTGAACAAGGTTTTACCACCATTTTAATGAATCTTGGCTTTTGAACAATCGTTTTGCTCATTGGCACCAATGAAAGCAGAAACTGATATTCAAGACTGCATTTAACTGCCGTTAATATATGACTCCGGTCACGTAGTGTACTAATTCATGTGCCTACTATATTTACTGCACACCACAATTATACTATAGTGCCAATTAGCAGGACAACACAATTCCTATGGGCCAGCTACTCATATTAACTTTGGAAGAGGTTGAATTCTTAATTCCATTTCATGCCACGTATATGTTTTACAGTAGTATACTTTAACCTGAAAGCACTTAAGCTTTTCAAATGTCAATATTGTGCTTGTTTCTGCGGTGGACGCTGGTCCCGATGGAGTCCATGCAACAAGTCCCCCCAAGTATGTATAAGATTCCCATTGCGACACTGCGGTGACATTCTTCGCGACCACGTTGCCAGTTCTGGACCTGATTCATTCAGTTTCTACTACGGAGTTCGTTGCAGTTATTATGGCAGATCTCATTTCAGTTTTTGCGACATGAGCCCCGTCTGCATTATTGCCACGATTCATGCCGTTTATAGACATAGTCCTTTGCAGGATGCGACAAATTTCATTTCAGGTTTTGCGACAGATTTTCAAGTTTTTGTGACATCGTCCGTTGCAGTTATTGCGAAAAATTTCATTTCAGTTTCTCGGACAGATTCAGTTTTGTGAAATATAGTCCGTTGCAGTTTATTGCGACAAACCTTGAAAGAGTAAATTATTTGAGACAATACATTTTGGCATCAGTTTCCACAGTCACTTCTCGCTTGCGTCATTACAAGATTTTCTCAGTTGACAGGACACTTTTGCTTTGGTGTTCCTGACAAGGGGACAAAATTTCAATGTTCATTGTGAAGAACCCAGAAACGTCTCATATCCGCAGATGATAGGACAAAATTGCAACCTTCAACGAGTTCATTTTCTATCCAGTTCAAAATCTCATTTTCTAGCAATGTAATACTCACTCTGTTAGATGGAAGTCAAGGAGATTTCAAAAATAGTTCCCACAACTGCATTGCTTCCAATGGAGGTTTTTGTACAGGGTACTGATGACGCGTTCTCCCGGGGGCCTTGCGGTAGTAGTGATGTGGTAACATGGCTTTCTGAAATGACAGTACTGATCACAACTTGCCACATTTTAATTAAGAGCGTTTCATTTCTAACGATCTTCCACACATGGGCCACCAACCGCACACCACACACTCTCCCAACTGGAAGCAATGATTGGGGTAAGTTACTGGTATCTTCTCTTGATGGATGTGATGGATGAATAAGAAGAAACAGGTTTAGATTTGTCTTAACAGCAGAATGAATCTGTTGCATTGTCAAGCTGCCAAATTTCCAGCGCCCTCAACAAGCTAGGTAGCTGTTACCACCTCACGCGACATTAAGAGTCAATGTCCGTATTCTCATGTCTTCGGCTGCGGACAATACTTGGTGAAAACACTAAAAACATGTTCCATAGTAGACATTTATACCACATACCATGTTTACACCCCATCAAGTAGGTGCATGTTGTGCCTACTACACAATTTGTACAAACTTGTATAATTTACTCTAGTTATACCTTTCATATCCAAAGTGTGGGGCATTTCTACTCGGTTATATGGGAATATATGATTCCATTTTATAATTACATATATTCCCCCATACAAAATAAAAGGTTGTTTGCAACCTCCTATACATTTGAGGGGAGTTCACAACCTAAGACAGACTCAATAGGTGATATATGCCACTGACCCAAAGTAGATATTAAATACACCTATAGAGGTTTTTTTACTTTTACACAGTAAAAAATTAAATCATGGCTATACACATTGTGTATTCTTCGTTTGGTAATTCACACCACACTTTGCACTCTTGGACAGCCCGCCCCCACCCCCTACAAGCCCTATACATTGTATTGAATTTGCCCGCTCCCCTGCTAGAAATAACAAAAAACAAATCTCTGGGTTTTGCGAGAACTGCACTTGTGCTTCACGCGAGAATACCCCCCATGTATATATAAAATAGAAACAATTGAAAACTTTTCTGTAAAAACTCCGGAATGATTAGTGATTACTACGTTACTCAAATATCCAAAGGTCAATTTGTCTAGCAGTGGAGAGTGCAACCAGTGGTCCTAATAATAATCACTCTCCAGTAATAAAGTTTGCTACCTAAATATAATCTCTATACATGTTGTACCACTTCAAACCATACATTTATCTGATGTAAACCTTCAGATATAAAAGTCTCAACATCTTTCTTTTTCGGTTACTGAACTTGAAGAAATGCTTAACTTCGGAAGCAAGCAACCAGTTTGAATTTTCCCAATATAGACCTATATACATTATTTATCCATGGTCAATTATTGATAACCTGCATCCGCATGGTATGCGACAACTTCCACTTTCTTACTGAATTTGGAATGAATGCTACAAGGATAAAGACAACCTATAAGTCTCATTGTTTGTATACCAACGAGTACTATCAAACATATTTCAATGACTGGTGATCCAGGTTATGACTTGTAGACCCAAATGCATTAACACAGCCTGCAAAATAGTACCTTAGTGTGTTAATGGCCACCATTACTACTAATGGTTAAACACTATTCTCTGGTACTGCTTTATTCAATTCATTTGGTTTGACAGGTTCCTACTTAGATAGACTATCGATGTTCCTCTGTGGATCGCCTTTGGACTGAAGCACAAAGTTACCAGCTCCCGATTTAATTGACCTTGCCTCATATCGTGGGGCACCGAGAAAATGGTTTTCCAAAATCTGGAGCAGTAGAAGTAGCCAGTTAGAAATGGCTTGTTTGTGAGGGACGACTTCAACACTTGAAAAGAAATTTCACCCTCGTCATGCGAATCAAATCAACACTTTAATTTGGCATACGCTTTTTTGGTTAAGTCTACCAACGGTTGTGCTATGCGTACACAAATATTGAGGAACCAAATTTCCGGAGTACCTGTAAGTCCTTAAAATACATGCTCTGACATATTTCTAGGACTGGTTGAGGAAATTTTCTACAGCCTCTAAGTTGTCTAGATGGGCTCGGAATTGGGCATTCCCTACAGTGGGTGTCCCAATAAGTACTTCACTGTATGCTACCTTGACTTAATGGTTTAATGTCAATCAGCTTTCTGGATTTGCCTAAGGACATCATCCAATGAAGTAAAATGCTCTCTCCACCAGGTATTGAATCATATGGCAAATATCTCAATTTTGTATTGTTTTGCAATACTGAGAAGCAATCTGCAACTGGTTTACCAATCTTTGTGCCAAAAGTTGCACGCTACTTTTGATCCCAACCAATGGCACCTTCATTCGTAGGCCAAATCTGTCCGAATGGCCGCGTGACAAAGGCAGATTTCGCAATTGCACCCTCCCACGGGGCTAACGGTACCTGATTAGAATCCCTCCGTCAAGTCTAATGTAGACGATATACTTTGCACCGCTACCCCATATCAACAATCCTGATTCTATACGAGGAGGCTAACTATGGTGGTTCAAATTTGTAATTTTGTTTCAATTATCTTAAAAATCTGTGCACATCCGAATGCTATCCATTTGGCTTTGCGACTACTCCACAATTGGAGAAGCACATGCACCGTGTTGTGGGCTCAATGGCACCTAAGCAGGCATAGTGTCTTTCAATTTCATCTTGATTCTGTTTGTCTAAGGCGTGTGGTGTTTCTACTGCATTGCTTTTTGACTATTGGAGTTTCATTGACAGTTTTTTTGCCTCATGCCCCGACCCGAATGACCATTTGGTAACCTTCACCGGAACATCTTGAAATTGGACGCCCTGGGCTGTTTATCAAGATATGTTGGAGAACCTCTTGCTCTTTGGGCTGGTGAGCAGAGTCAGTTCACAAATCCTCTTCAACCACATTCCACATGTCTTGGGTTTGTGTGTCCCAACTGCCGTGGCCTAGAGAATAGGTACTAGAAAGACCTGTGCAGCACACTAGCGATTTTTGCTTTTCATGGGTGATGCAACCCCCCCCACAAATCTATCACCCAACTTCATGGATCCTCCCTGTTAACACAATACACATTAGTAGAGGTGTTTTTTTCATCTCTACTATACACCACATTTTTTGATCAAGTGTTAAGCATGAAGAATTCTTTTAGTTTTCCTCTTGTAGAGTGGCATCCGGTAATCTCATATCTACATTCACCATTTATCTTTGTTTGTTGATTTTGTAGGGGCCCCTGCCACGTTGAATCCTTAACTGCATGCTCCCCAATTATGGTCGCAGACCAATGACCAAAACCTCTTCACCTCCCTTGTACAATTTTTATTTTGCATTTGTTACAGTCCACTGTTTCATTTTGGCTTGACTTAGTTTCCTCTGTGTCTCTCTTGGCACTAAGCTAACCCACTTTTGTTCATATTTGCAAGTTATTTTAAATTCCACGGCTGGTATTTCACTTTCTCCGCGTCTTGTGTTTGATTCACAAAACTTCTTTTATGGAACACAATGGACCCCCATTATTGTATACATCTAGAGAAATCCCCGGACCAAGGGGACAGATATCCCGCCGAATTCTTACCCCTCGGCACCTCCCTGTATGTCAAACCAAAAATCAACAGGGATGTGTTGTCCCAAATTTTGTTTTATTGTCTCTGGACAGAAATTTTATCATCAATTCACTGTTGATACTGCAATCTTTCTCGCATTGCCCCATTCGTTTGGTGATGGTACGAACGAAGTGGGAATTTCTGAATTCATAGAGTTTTACATCAAATCTGTAATCACCTGAGCACAAAATTGTGCCCTTTTTGATAATGCCGATTTCTCACTTGCGAACCCTACCCGTGCAAAAACTGAATATAGAGCCTCCCCCTGTGCCACTGTCGTGGCTTTTTGATCTATGGAGGGACATGTCTCTGTGGCATGATCACTAAAATCAACCAAATACTTGTTGTCTTGGTAGTTATAAGGCAAAGACCTGCACGTCTATGCCAATTATATTTTAAATGGCACATCTAGATTGGTAGTGTGGCGTCTCAGGTGTTGGGTTTGTCTCGCCTTAACGTTTGGTACTGCGTGAGCCGACCTCCGGTTTCGGCGACTCGGTTTTCCACCAAGGAGAACTTAAGCAAAAAAGGTTACGCCCCATTTGGATTGGTTGACTTGTATCATACAATAGACAGCCACAATACAGCTTGTGATTGGTTAAGTTCAAATTTAGCCATGGTCTATGTTTGACTTGGGGATTTTACACATTCATTGAATTGTATGACGCTGCCATTAGGCTCAAATCATTATTAATCTACAAACATAAACTAAAAAAACATGATTAATCAGTTCTCAAGTAGTTTATATACAGACCAGGTAGTCAAGGTTTGTCAATCCAGCGGCGCGGACTGTGATGGGTTTGAATGGTCGTATGGGCGCGGTGGCATGTGCGAACAAAATATGACTTTGCTGAAATGTCAAAACAGCCCGCCTATTGGAGTTGGGCGTTTTTTCCTCGCAAGAAACACAATAATTCACGTGTAAGTAAACTTTGGTTCAATAAGACTCTAAATGTTCACAGTTATTTTCACGGGCCGACATTTGCTTCTGCACAGCTCAAATTAGTAAGATGAGCAATGGTCACCTTATCTCTGTCATGGACTATACTACCAGTTTTCTGCCCCCGTGTGTCAGGCAAGGGGGGGGAGGTAGAACACGATCTGCTCAATTGGGCAATTGGATTTCCCTGCCTAAGAAAATGATGTTCCGTGGACAAGTATGTTTTGCTGACTTATTGTCAGTGGACCATTCTTTGAGAACCACTCACCAAAATGACAAATTTTTCAGGCAAGAATCTACCCATTCTTTATTGATAAAATATAACAATCCACAGATATCAAATTTTATAAAGTGGAAAAAAAAATATCACTTAACTTTGGGTAAGTCTTTATGGGGGTAACCATGTAGTCATGACCAACGCTGTTATGATAGATCAGATAGCAAAAAAATGTGGCCATTTCCTTTTTGAAAGACTTTATCCATGATTATCTAGAACATTCGGTGTATTTCAGTTGGTGTTCCCACGGCACTGCAAGCACTCCCAATGTTACTGGCAAAATTTAATGGCGGACGATAATGACTTTGAAAACAGAAAGAGAAAAGGCGGCCGTTCAGCGGAGACAGTCCCCCAATTCACAACTATTAGGAATGTGATGAGTCCATAGCCCTCCATCCATCAGGCCAAACTATGTGCTGTCTCGGTAACCGAACGCAAAAGACGCAGAAAATGGAGCATTTGAAAAACTGGCGGAGGCTGTAAAAGACAGAGTATGACGATACCCGGAGCCTAACACAGAGACGAGGAGACGGAGAGAAGAAAGGAATTACCTACAAAAAGTCAAGAAAAATGTTATAATGCAAAAGGCACTGACAAAGGTCAAAAACATACCTGTCCACGGTATAGGCAAAAATTAGGGCCCCCAGCTCGAGCTTGTTATCGCACTCTGTACTGCCAACATGCAATGCAAAAGTCAATGCAACTGATTGAATTTTGTCCTACCCCCCTTTTGTGAGGCTGTGGCAGTGTAGGTACTAATATTCCCAAACTGGAAGGGCCATGTTTGGGGAACAGGCCAAAAGATTTGGCCAAACTTAACATATACGATGCTATGACTAGAGTTACAGCCATCATACTACTTTGTTGAAAAATCATGGATATAGCAATCACCGTTTTACACATCACTGATGTTTCAGACTGTTTGGAAATGGGGATGACATGGACACGCAAGGTGCAAAAATATGATCCAACAGAATATATCAAAAATCTAAAATTTACAAATAAACACTGCAAAGAAATAGGAAAAATTTTTTTATAAACTCCAAGGGTTGTCGGGGATAGTTACCTGACCCGTCACATCATACGGCGGAAGTTTCAACCCTTCAACATAACCTTACTATAGACAGGTTGGTACAATTAAGGGCAAATTAAAACATGCCACATTCACTAGGTTTTATGTTGAATTTTGAGTTCCCAAACAAAATGGTGGCCAAAAAATAAAGTCTGCCTAAAAATTGGACTAAAAATGTATACTTCCGTAAAAAAATCCACCCACAAAAACTCTGATTTTCCCCCTTTAAATTACAAAGGCAAACCGGTGGGTTCCATTAGACAAAAGTTAAAATTTTCAAATGATCCAAATGTATTGTTAATTATGCAGAGTTTCTAATGATCACAAAAGTTTACGTTTGTTGGGGCAAGTGGTGAAGGTCAAGGCCTAGGCTGAGGATCGGGTTAGTAGAGCCCCTTTCATATCCAAAAACCCAATTAGAGTTTTTCATTCATGACAAAACTTTATTCCGATTATTAGAACATGATTGTCATTTGGTGTTCCCACGGCAACTGCAAAGCATCCATGTAATGGCATAATTTAATGCGGAAAGATAATGACTTTGAAAAAGAAGAGAAAAAGGCGCGGGGCCGTTCAGCGGACGCAATTCACAAACGATTAGAATGATGATGAGCTCAAATAGCCCTCATCCCTCAGGCAACATGTGCTGTCTCGGTAACCGAACAGCAAAAGACGCTGAAAAATGTAGCATTGAAAACTGGTGGAGGCTGTGTTAAAAGACACAGTATGACGATACCATGAGCTTAACACAGAGATAGCCGGGAAATGAACCTACACAAAGTCAAGAAAAATGTTATAATGCAACAGGGAATGACAAAGGTCAAAAAAACAATACCTGTAGAAGGCTAGCAAAAATCTAAGGGCCCAGCTCGGAGCTTGTTATTGACTCGTACGGCCAATGCAATGCAAATCAATGCAATGTGATTTGATTTGCCCTTTTGTGAGGGTGTTGGCAGTGAGGTACTAATTTCCAAACGTGGAGTGCAGCTTTTGGGAAACAGGCCAAATATTGGGCCAAAAAAACATATTCGATTGCTAGGGACTAGGGAGTCAGCCATCCTACTATTGTGAAACATTACATGGATATAGCAATCAAGTTTTACACATCACTGCTGTTTCAGACTGTGGAAATGGGATGACATGACACGCACAGGTGAAGAAATATGAATAAACAGATATATCTTCAAAAATCTAAATTTACAAATAAACACTGCAAGAAATAGAAATTTTTTTTTATAAACTCCCAGGGGTGTTGTTCGGATATTACCTGACCAGTCACATTCATAAGGCCGAAAGTTTTCACCTTCAACAGAACCTTCTTAGACAGGTACATCTCAGGTCATAAGGAAACTAGTGCAATTCTCCTGTGTTTATATTCTATGGTGCATTTTGACCTTAACAACATGTGGCCAAAAATAATTCTGCCTACAAAATGAACAAAAATGTATACTTCCGTCATAAAATTCGCTACACAAAAACTCTGAATTTTCCCTTTAAATTTACAAAGGCAAAGGTGGTTCCATTTGACAAAGTAAATTTCAAATGATCCAAGGTGATGTAATGATGCCAGAGTTTCTAATGATACAAAAAGTTTACCGTTTGTTTGGGGCAAGTGGTGAAGTCAGGCTATGCTGAGGATCGGGTAGAGCCCCTTTAATACAACCATTTAGGTATTATCATCATACTAAAACTTTAATCCTTATGAATTTGGGTCTAATTTTTATGAAACCCCAAATCAATTGACAAACTGAATTGAATTACATATCATTAGTCCAATATCTTTGGTGTGTGTGTGTATTTCTTTAAGACAGATAACATTATCAAAATTTAGACATTCAGTGAATAGACAATAAACCTCTGGCCCTTTTATTTGATTGTTTAATCCGTTTTCGCCCTCATCTCCCCATAGTGTGCATATGATCTCTGCATATTACCGTCTCATTCTCATTTGCGGTAGTTTTTAAACCGGGATTTCCAATTCCCCGGCATCATCATCACCCTCGTATTCCCTTACACATCTTGACATTTATAAGATGCCCTGGCTTACTTTACAATTGAGGTCAAGGAGAACTTGATGTTTATTCCCAAGAATGGCCACTAGGGGGAAACCTTAGCCTTTATCATTTAAATTTCTGCTGGGACTTTGCACACCACACACAATCATCAATTTCAAATTTTTCTTTATAATTAGCAATACACTTTATCAGAAAAGAAAAAAAAATAGATCAGTCACAGTCTCAAGAGGTGTCCAATTATGTGGTGATCAAAAAATAACAGATACATTAAAGTTACCCCTGAAATAAAACTTTAACCTTCCTGAATACTTTAACCCCCATAAGACTCTTGTTCCTCATGTATAAGCATACCAATTATGAACTTGATCCATCACTGCACTAAAGCTACTGTAAATGAAAGAGTACCTATCAAAAGGGGTGAAGGGAATACTAGAGAAATACACACACACACACCCACATGACCCTACAGTGACCTCTGATGACCTTTGACCGGTCACCATTACCCCACATAAGAACCCTTGTATCAATGTATAAGCAGGGAGGGGCTGGCCAGCATCCCAATTTCAGACGTTGCCATTGGTTTAAGCATGTAAAAGCGAAATCTTGACGAAAATTCTGAATTTTTATATGTTGTCCAAGGACTATTTTCTTTTTTCTTCCAAAAAACCCGTTGAGTTGAAGAATCAATCCACTGGAAGGGTTAATTTCTGAATTTGTTTTATGAATACTAATGAGGACGAGGTCATATGTGGGTCATGGGAATTGGAACACCCATGACCAACCGACATCAAAGCACCCAAACTGGGTTGTGGTTTGCACTTCGTCTTGCTGTAATTTCTTTGTGACATTTTTGGTGGTTGCTATAATGAATGAGGCTTGCCTCCACCACGCCTGTATAAGCTGCCAGTAGTGAACTTGATCCATCACTGAGTAGAACTACCGTGCCACTTTAAAGATACGTATGTCGAAGTGTCAACAAAGGTGTAATACTGAAGAGACAATTACACCCTAAGTGACCCCTGATTAACCTTTGACTCTCTGTGTGTTCATCTGTTTAGCCACATAAGAACCCCTTGTCTCAATGTTAAGCAGACCAAGTAATGAACTTGATCCATTACTGCACTAAAAAGTTGCAGAAGTTTGAAAAAGTGTCATCGCAAAGTGTATTCTAAATGTTTGACACCACACACACACAGACAGACACACAAATCATGCAGCCATACTTGTCTCTCAGATTCCATCGGACAACCTAAAAAGTGAAATGACAGAAAACAATATAAAGGGCATTTCACAAACTATAGCCTAGCCCTTCCTCCCCAACTTACCTCTAAAATAAGGTACTTCAATCATCTGAGGCATGACCTTTAGAAGTAATGTACTGTGT
>JAMKCH010026191.1:0-19175 GCA_023653785.1 Ophioderma brevispina
ATTAGGACAGGAGCCCTTTTATGGAAAAAATAATTGAAATGACCGTCTTAAACAGTCCCCATCCTTAGCTATTTTTAAGCAATTCTCAAAAATAACAGATCATGATATTTATTTTTGCAACTGATTAATTGTATATGATTTGGGTAAAACTTATACTTATTCATTATTATTAACGTTTTTTAAGTTCTCTATTTTTTTTTTTGTCAAATCTAAAATTGTAATTTTGGTCCAGCACCCTTATTTTCCCCCGTGGGTGCTTATAATTTATGATTGTTTGTTTATACCTTTTTAAACCTAGTTCATAATTATGTTGTTTATGTGTAACTTACGCATGGGTGCCACTAATTAAACGCCCCGCGCTTTTAAGTGGCATCCACATTGCTCTTGACGATTGAATATTATTTATTATTAAATCTGAAAAAACAAAAAGAGCAATTTTTGTATCATATTTTATATTTGTTACAATTTTATATTTATGTATGTTGCACTGAGGATGAAAAACTGAAACCTGAAAACTGACAACTGATATAATTTTATTGGGAACCTGCATTCGTTACAGAAAAGAAATGCACTCGAAAAGATAAGAAAAAATTAAGTAATGCTGACTGAATGAGGTTTACGGCAGTAGGTTGATGGTAAATTGGTATATCCTTTGTGTAAGACTTGATGACAGAAGAGAATCAATTTTAAAACAATTATTAGCCACATTTTTTTGAAGAGCGCCCCATTTTTCAAAAATTTTGAGATTTTACACGGTTGAATTGGTAAGTGGCTAGTAAAATTATCTGGAATGGTTTTATTAGCTCGAAAAATGTTAGTGTGTCACAAACCAAAGGCATTTGTAATTAGGAATAACTTCTTCGCGGGGATCCCGAGAATATTCCCGGGCTGCTGGAAAACAAGCCTTCCAATGTGAAATAGCAGGGAAATAGACACAAGGTACGTGTCCACGCTCATCATTAGTTGTTTTATTGGTTAAAGGCAGTTCACACGTAGAGGTTATTTCTCGAAGTCGGCCCTATTTCTATCAACGGATGGACATAACGTAGCATTTCAGCTCTTGCGTAAGTCCAATCTGGGATCACAATTCAAAATCGAACAAAAATTGATTCTTTATGATAAATACGCATTTTATAGCTTTCTCATTCGCAAGGTATGTTTCCAGAACCCAATTACCAAAGTGTACTGTGCAAAATATCAAATTTTGAAAATTGGGGGCGCTCTTCAAAAATGTGCCAATATTGCTTTAAGCATATTACACCATTCAACTTATTCAGTGGCAGATGATAGTTTCGGGGAACAGATGTTAAATGAAGGAATAAACCTGGTGCTCAGTCTACAGTGTCGTAACCTGCTTGGGAAAGAGAAAAGGCCCCACGCAAAATCCGCCTACTTCTCAAGCCCCACCCAAATGAATCAGGAAAAATAATAAATGATAGTAATAAGAGTATACTTGATATTTTATGCTTTTCCCCGGGAGCTGGCCTGCGCACAGATGTGTTGAAAAAAAGTATGCCCCTATCCGGACTCAACCTAAACTCCATTACTGGAATAGCGCGCTTGCTAACGGGCTAACAAGGTGGTATGTATAGAAATCGATAGATCACCTCTATAGGTATAGAGTTTTTATCTATATTTGATCTATCTGTCAACTATCATTTTTGACACGTGTTTGCAAACTGAATTTTCTAACAAGTGCCGGGTCATTGCCATCGATTAAATCCTATCAGAAGATGAAATATACTAATAATTTTATCTGATCATGCTAAAAATTAGTCATTCATTTTGATAATCATATTCGCGGGTACTTGAAAAATGTAAACATTGCAAAATCTGCTGGAATTCGACAGCATGATCATGACTTAATTTGCCTATATCGACTCTGTAAAAAGCCGATTGAAATTTTTATATTCGCATAACAAAATATCCATATTTAGACTCTCTGCAGTCTGTGGGAATTGGTCCTCTCCTGTGTTAATAATTAAATCCAATAAAACTTGCTACTGAAACCGCGCGAAAAAATTATCGTCCTCGTACCCACGAGTGCTCATGCCGCTCACCAAAGTTCAAACCCTTACAATTGACCTTTTAAACGCTTATATGCGTCGTTGGCGTTCCTACTGCATAGTGCAGTATAAATATTTCTACAATGTGTCTGTTTTTGCTCTATGTTACAGTTAACCATAAGGCCAATGAAAGTCAATGTTATGTTTCCCATAACAATTTTTGCAATCATGAGGCAACTCTTCATTTTTCATTATTCATTAATGCTAATTGTGAATAAGCAGCAATTTCACCAACCTTCAGCCGGGCCGTCAGCGGGCTATAATAACTAAAATATATTGTGTCAAACCGCCACCATACATTTAAAAATGGTTTTGCAACTGTTCTTTGGTTTAAAAATCTACTAAAATCACATTCACAAGATGTGATCACAAGAAGAAACCTTGATATTTTCTTTAAAATACAAAATAATGAACTTTTTAGAGATTTC
The DNA here is from genome assembly GCA_023653785.1 of Ophioderma brevispina. Taxonomy (NCBI): domain Eukaryota; kingdom Metazoa; phylum Echinodermata; class Ophiuroidea; order Amphilepidida; family Ophiodermatidae; genus Ophioderma; species Ophioderma brevispina. Next base: position 2,495 of record JAMKCH010026191.1, read on the forward strand.
AGCATCTCAAATGCGGGCAGAAAATCATAACGCGGGCGGGTTACGGGAAACATAACATCGACTTTCATACGCCTAATCCAATGTTGTATATTGCATAACACTATATAGCTTTGTAAATAATAATAATAATAAATTCTTATAACACACGACAAATCCACCGGAGGTGCTCAGGGTGCTGCCGTGGAGCCCCTGAGGCTGCTACAACACAACAAGTAAATCCAGAACAACAAGGAAGGCTTTATGGAAAGAAGTCCGATTTATAGATGCAGGAGGAAAACCGAAGTTCTTGGAGAAAAAAACCTGCAAGGGCGGGTATGGATCGGCAACAAAATTCTAGTATGACACTGGCTCTGCAGGGAATCGAACCCGGGCCGCCCCGGGGAGTACTCGACCCAAAATTGGGTACAGGTGTGCATCTGCAAAGTAAAAAAATCAACCCATGTTTACAGTGACCAAATTGTACAAAAATATGACCCATTTATATAGTTGGTTCCAAAATTTCGACCCATTTCTATAGTTAGCTTTGAAATTTTGCATTATTTTCATAGTAATCTTAGCAAAATTTTCATTGCGATTTTACCGAAAATCAGAAAAAGAAACCCATTTTCATAGTAAATTGAGACCAAAAATTGAAAAATGGACCCATTTATATAGTAGCAATGACCTCAAAAATTGACCCATCAATATACACTTGGCACAAAAAGTATCTCGGCAAGTTTTTCGATCAGTATTGTGCCAAAGTCCTACCATTTTGAAAGTTTTCGAAATATACATTTTATTGTCTAGGTCTTGCTCTTTCATTTAATACATGGCTTGTAAAAAAGCGTGCAGAAATGGCTGAGATAGAACGCCCGAAAGACGCAAACCCCTCAAAGCAAAAGTTGCAGTTTTTGGATTTTTCAATGGGCATTGCAGTGTACTGGACACGAACACACGGACCACAATCAATATTGCAAGTGGGCTTTCTCGCTCATTCAGTCGGAAAACCTCTTTGTGTAAAATCAATACACAATTCACTATTGCGTTGTACCACACAGTGACCATTGAAAAATCCAAAAACTGCAACTTTTGGTTTGGGGGGTTTGCGTCTTTTGGGCACTCTATCTCGGCCATTTTTGCACGCTTTTTTACAAGTGAGGTGTTAAATGAAAGAGCAAGACATAGGCATCAAAATGTATATTCGAAAACTTTCAAAATGGTCTGACTTTGACACAATACTGATCGAAAAACATGCCGAATACTTTTTTGTGCCATGTGTAGTATCATGGTGAGAAAACAAGCCATTGTTTAGTAAGGGGTGAAAATTTGCCCCAATTGGGTGGCACCTATGTACCTACCCTTTTCCACTGAGTAACCCCCCCGGGGCAGCCCGCATTGTGAAGCCTAGTGGCTGAGCCCCTACACAACCCACCCCCCAAAGTTAAACTGCAGTTAAAGTGGATGACCCGATTTAAGTACATAAAGTTTCATCTTGATAGAATAGCCTTCACGCCAAAAACCCCATCTCTAACTTTGGCGCCGATATTTCAACCCTATTTTGATGCGATAGCTAAAAACATATTTTTTAATCTCCATAGAGTGCTATGTACTTAATATTGGTTGACCAAAAATGGAATACATTGTCGCTCATAACATCCAACCAAACTCATTAAGCCTTAAAATTTCACTGGGTAAATGAGAAAATAGTGGCTTTCTTTTGATCCCAATTTTTCTCCCATTCCGGTAAAATTGGGTTCTGGGGACGAGGCTATTAGTGATCGAACCATGAACCTTTAATCAAGACTTAGTAAAGCAAACAAATCTTGGCCATCAACCAATCTATAATCCTTATTAGTTTGGCAGTGCCTTTTCAAAAGGAATTATATAGTCTTATGCAACATACAACCTTAGATGTGGTATTACAAAATGCCAGCCCATCTCCCCAAAACCCCTAAAGACAAACCTCAGAAATATATTTGTTCCCTCACTGGACTATGAATTTCGGTTTCATTTGGCAAAGGTGTTAAAATTACTCGTTATGGTAATTCTCAGAGTAACTTATTTGCCCCAAAAAGGCACAAAATAAGAATGTGTAGAATGCGCACCATTCACGGGGGTAGAATTATCAAGTCGAGGATATTCAACACAATTGGACCATTTATGGATGATGATAGCGGGGATGATGGGCCCATGATTGGCAATGCAAACACTAGGGGCCGCTGGGGGGGGTCCAGGGGCAAGCCCCCTGGAAGCTCACAGATTTTGGATGTTCGTTATGGTTCAAGAAGGATCTCGGATCGCAAATAGCTAAAAGGAAAATTGCAGAAAAGATAAACACGGTGTACGACCATGATGTCAAGAAGGAACCAAGCAAAATAAAAAAAAAAACAACATGAAAGGGTATATGCTATCTACTGTACACGAACTACCCTGGTTGTTATGCTATCTATGTAGATGACAATACCTAGCTTTCTGCCTCTACTGTAGTAGATGAAATACCCCGGTTTATGCGATCTACGTAGATGAACTACCCTAATTTGTTGCTATCTACTGTGGACAAAATACCCTAGCCGTCTCGCTGTATCATGTGGATGATGAACTACCCTAACTTGTATGAATCTACTGTAGGACGAAAACTATCTAGCTTTTATGTTATATAGGATATTAAACTACACAACCAAATTCGTCAGGGAGTACCTGGAAGTACCTGTTAGTAGCCACGGAGTACACACCCGCATGGGTACACATCGCCGGCCGCAAAAAGTGGGGGTAACCATCATCCACCTAGGTACACACGCCGTAGCGTAACTACTAGTCACCCGATGCAGGAGTACCTGCGTGGGTACTCCCATTGCAAATGAGCTTTGTCTTTACACAAAATGTCATCATGACAGAAAGCACAATTAATGGGTACCATAACATTAGCATTTTTCTTAAATGACATGTTTATAAATTCTGGAATTTCCCTAATTTACTGTGTTAATGTTTATATACATGTAATACATATAGTGGAGATAATTTGAATGGGTTCTAAAACACTTTGACAATTTTTCATAACTTACTTTAATATTTAGTATAAAAAACTTTTTTAAAAAAAAAAATTCTACCATCAAAAATGATGTTTCGAAAAATGGTATCAAGCATATTTTAAAGGGAATTCCCATATTGTTGATAACATATCATGTTTAATACATATTGGTCCATGATTTACATAAGTTTTTTGGGGCAAAACGTCATACCATTGGTTTCTGGAAGGCGACAAACAGACAGTGCTATTGTTACTGTCATTCGTCATATACGCCATGTAACAGAGCAATATTTATTAGCCACTTGGGGAATCACTTCAATAAGTTTTCAGTTGCCTTTTATTGTTTTCTGTAAAGGGACAATACAATTTTGACAACTTAAAACCAAAAATATAATATGGTATGCATAAATAAGACATAACATAATTGTTTTTTTGCTATTTTACCTCCGTCAATATTTTGCAATAACAAAAGCATTTTTCAAATCTCCGCTCGGAACAAACCCAGTTCCGAGATCGATCAACATCTATCAATTTCCATCTGGCTGGGTGGTCACATGTTTTCGCATGCGACATTGAATAAAATAGTTTACTTTTTTATAATGGTACCTAAATCATGCCGTCAATAATATTACAAGTAACAATTATAGCACGAATGGTGCATTCTATGGGCCACGAACTGCAGCGTGTGTGGAGAAATTCAATGTAATTGTGCTTTGTTTGGAGTCACTATAGGATGATCATGCATGGATACACATAACTGTATAGATACGCGTGCACGATGTTGTCGCATTGGGTACATGCATGGCGCCAGTGCTCGCGATAGCTTGTATCGCTTAGCAGTTTGCTACACATTTCTGCCATTTGCTATGCAATTTTAGATTGTGGTAACAATTTTTCCCTATACGTTTGCACTAATCAAATTATCAAAGCATAATTGTTACTTGTAATATCATGCTATAATTGTTTTACTTGTAATATTATTGACGGAATGATTTAGGTACCAGATTATAAAAAAAAAAATTGCTACACAAATAAAAAGTCCTTAGCGCAACGCTGCATGGCGCTACCAATGTCGATCGGCGTATTAACCAACTTCTAATTTTTTGATGGAAGTTGTTTAATCGTGACAGAATGTGGATGGAGGCCCTTCTACAGTTTTATATGTTTTTGATAATGTTGCTAATGTTATGATATAGTGTGCATCTTATAGCAAGATTACCAAATTGGCAGTTTTCACACATTCACCGTGTCTACTATAGAATAAGTGTTAAAAAAGTACCAAGGGCGAGGATGCTAGGTTACATTCAGTCTGCTGTAAATCCGTCCTTGACATTCCATTAGCATTATTGTTATGTTTGGTTTTAACAGCATTGGTAGTATATTACATTGATTTACCATGGTAAAACCTTGCTGCTATTTGTAGTTTACAAGCCATAGTTGACCAATCTGCAATACTTGTTCTAATTTTAAAAATGTTACACATTTCCTATATACTCCAATGGTATTCTCAAACTAATATGGTATCGTGGAAATAATTAAACAGAAGAAGTTATATTTTTTTCACCTTAAATTGAAAGTAGGGGTGCCTATGGAAAAGTTAAACTAGTTAACATTAACACATTAATAGAAATTATTTTTCCCCCCTTGTGGTAGGTTCTGGTCCCATTATTGTGCTTTCTGTCATATAGTGTTTTTTGGTGATGCTCAACTCAAATATAGATCTTACTAAGCTTGAAAATTATTAGAAAGTTGTAAACAACAATGGAATGTTTGGCACCCTCTATGGTCCAAAGTGTTGGGTGCTGCTAAGTAAACATAGGTGCTATCCACGTAGTGGCTTGTGTACTCCGCAAGTACTTAGCTGTAGGTCAAAGCACCCAAATTGGTTTGTAGTTTGCACTCCGTATTGCTGTAATTTTTTTGACATTTTTGTTGAATTGCTATAATGAATGAGGCTTTCTCTTTATTTTTCTTGTGAAGGGGGGGGGGGGGTAAACCAATCCTGACACTTTTAATCAAAAGAATTTTGTCTTCTGAAGATTTGCTAAGGCAAACATTTCAATATATCAAGATGATACTATTCTCAGTGTAGTACTTTAATAAACTTGCGCAATGAACAGGAAACAGGCCATTGGAAGCTTTATGTGTTAATTTATTACATACTACTAAGTCAAACTCCCTTTGTTTTGCCATCTTTGAAAAGGCTAGTTTTTAGATCCTTGCCTTCCCAGTTGTGGCCTCTGCATCGATCTATCTGCTTACATGTGCCCCTGTCGATGTTTATTTGGTGATCTTCGTGTGAGAGATGTTGAGGGTTGACACAAAGTCCTTCATGACAGCGGTGAGATATTTCAGTAGGTAGGTTGAATGCCATGTATGATGCACTGTGAGAATTGACAAGCCACTCAGCTCTTCTAATGGTAAATTTAAGCTTTCGATATCTGCCGTCACTTTGCAAACCCCCACACCACTTCCAGCAATTTTTGTCAAAAGCTTCCTTCTCCACCTTGGCCAAAATTCTTGTATGGAGAGCTTCATTCACTCCCGGAGACACCAGTTCACCTCTATTCATCTTCCTTTATGAGAAAAAAATGGGAAGGAAAAATATGAATTGATTTGATTGACTAACAAAATACATAACGATTGTCTTAAATTGTCCTTAAATATTGTACACGTGTCATAGGTAGGCATGCATGTGCAGATTTCATTCAAAGAGGGCTCCCCTTCATCAGGATTTTAAATAGGTTTATATGCACTTTGATGAAAAAAATCATTATTGGACATAGCATCACTATTTCTTAAACTAGAACAGTGATCAGCACTTCATCATCATAATTTCTTGCCTCAGTAAGTAATACAATTTTGCATGTTTTAGTTGAAGAGCCAGCTCTCCAAAAAGCCTCTAGAAAAGGTTGAGGTCTACACAGAGAGCCACAGAAGGTTTGAGACTTGTTCTTGGTCAATTTGAGGGGGCTGATTTCAAATCTGTTATGTGTACTTTCATAAAATTGGTGGAAAGTACTCAAAGTTGCTATTAAAGGGACAGTTACCAGATTTTGAAGAGTTAAAGAATACATGTGACATTTTAATGGATAATATTATTAGTTTACATTTACTACAATGGACAAGTTCATTCATAGTTGGTCATATAATTATTCTGTGGATGAAGTGAATTCCCTAAGGAGTGTATTAAAGGGGTATTCCATGGTTTCGATGGATAAATTTTGAATGATAACATATATTTTATGTACTTGTTCATACATTTGAAGTAGATTAGTTTCAAATATGACGTGTTAGAATGCAACACAACATAAAACAGCACAGTTAGCACAGCACAATATTCATTTGAAAGAGACATTTGACATCTTTATGGAAGGAAATACAAAGAACATTGTTTAGTAATTTGAGTGCACAGTAATTACCATCATTACTAAAGCTTTCCTATAGTATGCATGGAAATGGTATATCCTGTCGCTGTATTAAGCTGATTTAAACTTTCTGATGTTGACTGTTTGCCAGGGTGTCACAGTATACCATAAATAATGAATTTCCTTAAGATTTTCGTCTCGCTTGTCATCATACTCGTGCAAATATGCTTGAACTTATTTGTAAACTTGTGAAGAAATCCCGGGGGGTACTCGACCCAAAATTGGGTTAAAGGTGTGCGGTCCGCCAGGGGTAAAAAACTCTGACCATGTGAAAATGACCCATTATATAGGTGGTTCCCCACATTTCAACTTATAGACCCATTGGCTTTGAAATTTCTCACCATTTTCATAGTAGTCTTTGCAAAATGGGCCCCTTTTCATAGTAACTTTTCTGAAAATTGGAAAAATCAACCATTTTCATTTATATGATTTTACCGAAAATCAGAAAAATTGACCCATTTTCATAGTAAATTGCGACCAAAAATTGAAAATGGACCCATTTATATAGTTGCAATGACCTAAAAAATGACCCATCAATACAGTAGCATGGTGGGAAAAATGACCCATTGTTAAAGGGGTGAAAATGTGACCCATATATTTTTTTTTTTTTTTTTTTTTTGCCCCCCCCCCCCGGAAGAAATGAACCTACAACTTCCACTGTTTTGTTAGTTAGGCTCGGTTTTGACGGTAGAAGCAATAATGCACATTGCAAAGCCCTATTCAATACTGTGCTAATATTGATGGTTAACCATTAAAATGGCAGTTTTTTGTTTATATCTTGAGAATGAAATATCTTGAGATCGTCCAAAGACGATCGGAACAAACACCTTTAAAATCACCAACAGGAAACTAATAGACCGTCAGCCCAGAGACATTTGGATAGATGAACTAGGTACCAATATCTGACACTGGGAGTGTAAAGGGGGTCACCTGAAATGAACAAAAATGGGAGTCTGCCGGGTACCTTTTTTTTTTTTTTTTTTTTCCCCCCCCCCCCGGAAGAAATGAACCTACAACTTCCACTGTTTTGTTAGTTAGGCTCTTGTAAGCAGTATTTTAAGGTAGAAGTTTAATCAACCATAGAGCTAGAGAGAGAGTAATAAAAGGCTTGAGGTCGTCCCTCTAGATTCAACAAGCTCACTGGAGGATGCTTAAATATTACCACCCAAGCCCATCACACGTAAACCTTACAGCATGGTCGTTTAATTTGCCAGTGGACCCTCGATCCAAGAACATTGTCAGGCATGTGGTTTGTGCAGAAAGTTTATCATCCCAAAGATTGGGCACAATGTTTTTTGCAGATTTTCAAAATGCCTTCCAAAATAGCGTGTAGGCTATAGTATGTGCTATAGTATGTTCGTAGTTGCTATGGCGAGTGTGACGTTTTTTACCACAGTAGTAGTGCACGTGTGGTCCAGTGGATCGAGCGCTCGTCCCGCAATCCAAAGGTCGTGGGTTCGAGTCCCACTGCGGCCAACGTGTTGTGCCCTTGAGTAAGGCACTTTACCTTAATTACTCCTCTCCACCCAGGTGTATAAATGGGTACCAGCATTATTCAATGCTGGGAAAGTAACAGACTCGCTGTGCGGGAGGAGTGGCGAACCCCCCACAGCAAACATAATACGGAGGAGTCCGCCGGCCCAAACGCTAAGGAAAGAGAGATGGGCACTCTGCGCACGAGCTTGCTCGGCATGAGACTTTACTTTTTTAGTAGTGCACAGTTCAAATTTTGTTTATCAATATGGAACTTTAACCTCTGTAGGTGCGAAAACAGTGTCCGCCCACTTGCTCGTTTGTGTAAAGTGTTTGTGCCTATTCTAAAGAATTAACCATGAAGAGTCCAAATGCTTTGTATTCAACATGCCTTTAGATGTAATGATGAAATGACATTAAATAATGAATAATGTAATCAGACCTCAACATCACTAGTTAAAGGAGCTTGTTCTGATTTTTTGCTAGTGTGTTCTCTACTTGATGTGAGAGCCTGGCACTTGCACATGTGCCCCATCAAGTACCGTGGAAAACAAAGTCGCGGTTTTGACGGTAGAAGCAATAATGCACATTGCAAAGCCCTATTCAATACTGTGCTAATATTGATGGTTAACCATTAAAACGGCATTTTTTGTTTATATTTGAGAATGGACATTCTTGGACGCCCAAAGCCGGCGGAACAAACACCTTTAAAATCCATCCAACAGGAAACTAATAATCAACTTCTATTTTTTGGCAAAGCTTTACAACTAATGTAAAAATATCACTTTTTGGAAATCTCGAGGGTGCACTTCCTATTTTTCAAAATACTTAGGGGGGGGGGGGCGGCCACTCAATAAAATAGGTGACGGGGATGTAGCGGCCCTATTGAGCCCCCTTTTTTTAAACATCTGTCACTGAAATACCCCCCTTTTTTTTAACCCGTCACTTAACGACCCATAAAGACCCCCTTTTTTTTACTCTCTTCTATGCCTCCCCAATTATCAACAAATGTCACTGACTGACCCCTTTTAATATTTCTATTTCATGCTCCCACAGAAAGCCCCTCTTTGTTCATCTTGATGGAACTTTAGCATACGGTGCCCTCACTGAATGACACTTTTCACAAATGTAGAGGTTCAGTGATGCCCCCAGTTTGCATCCTCCTCACCCAAATGACCCCCTTTTTTCTTAAAGTTCAGTGAATTCCCCCTACTTTGTAAGTCCAATCCGCACATCCCCGTCACGTTTATAATTATGCCCCCCCCCCCCGGTGCCAGTGGTCTCTTTAAACACCGTCCCTTTCAAAATGCGAGTGCCTTTTCCTCCTCCCCTCCCTTCCCCCCCCCCCCCGTGCTCTAACAGGTTTATGCTACTTTAGTCCACTCTCATCCCATTTGTTGTAATACCTTTTTGTCTAATTCATCGGTCTAAGAGCCAAGATGTCAAAGAGTTGTAGTAATACGAAGTCATAATGTTAGAAAATAGTCTAACGACAACAACAAGGCAATTTAATAAACTTTTCTACAGTTATAAACCTGTTCAAACTCATCTTGATGGTAAATTAAAACCATAAAACATTGTAATGTCACAACTGTTCAAATTAAAAAAGCCTTAATCTTTTCACTCATTTCACTTCTTGGCAATGTTCATTTCTGCACTTGCAGATCCCACAAAACAAGGTTTAATTTTGGGTAACTTAATTATATTAATTTTAAATGAACTTTCAAATCTCTCCTTTGAATCACAATTGGTATCCCAGATATTCAGAATATTTAAAGCAATATTAGCACATTTTGTTTGAAGAGCGCCCCCCCCCCCAATTTTTCAAAAAAATTGAGATTTTTACACGGTTGCATTGGTAACTAACTGGCTAGTAAACTATACCTGTGAATGGTTGAGCTCGAAAATGTTTGTGTGTCACAAGGAATTTTGTAATTAGAATAATTATTATTGGGGATCCTGATAATAATTCAACGGCTGCTGGAAACGGCCTTCCAATGTGAATAGCTGGGAAATAGCACCATGTACGTGTCTACGCTCATCCGTTAGTTGTTTGATTGTTTGAGGCAAGTCAAGTTAGAGGATATCTTCTCGAGATGGCACTATTTCACCCTGGACGGACATAAATGTAGCATTTTCAGCTCTGCCGTTAAGTCCAATCTGGGATCAAAATGTTAATTACAAAATTGCTTATTTTATGATAAATACGCATTTCTTAGCATTCTCGTTCACAGGTATAGTTTCCTAGACAATTACCAACGTAACTGTGCCAAAATATCAACTTTTGAAAATTGGGGGCGCTCTTCAAAAAATGTGCCAATATTGCTTTAATAAAGCATTAATGATTAAATTTCATGACCAACAGCAGTTGTTACATCACACATAGGGAACTAATGTTATTCATGGTTACTTTTATGAGCATGTCAATTTGTCAAATCAAGATAGGGTGTATCAAAAATCTAAGCATGATTCTAATTTGGTTATTCCAACAGATTGTGTTCTTTATGTAGGGATATATGAACACAATATATCTGTACTTCAGGTTGAAGACTATGAAGAAGACATGTTCAATAGCTGTCTAAATTAAAGTCACTCTATATGGTACCATTTTGGGTAAAGATGACCAATTTACCTAACATTATACAAGGGGCTATTCATTTTAATAGTTACATAGAAAGTGATGTTTGTATATATTCCATAACTAGTCTACTGAACTACAATAAACCTGTTTGATATTTAAGAATTTCATACAGACATATGGCAAAAATACACACACGTATGTAGATTACCATGTATACTTAATTTTGATTATATAACTTTGGGGAGAAACCCATAAGTATTTCTAGTTTCCTCATTTGTATTCTTAATGATGAAATATAGGATTGGTAGTTGAATAAAAGAATTCAATCTTCAAATTGTTTTTTTTGCATAAAAAATAATATTGGTGAATTTGACCAACCTGTATGTTCAACACAAAACAACATCAATTGCCTTGATTAGTTTTGGAGGGCCATTGTCATATCTTTCATCATGGCTATAGAGGGTCATATTTGGGTCATAGTTTCAGATCAATCTTGGACACAGGCTAGAATGAATACTTTAATAAGACACTGGCAGACTGGCACATTTGAAAAATAGTGCGCCCTCAAGATTTTTCAAAATCGATATTTTTGCATGGTTGTAAAGCTTTTATATACAAAATCCGTCACACGAAATAATTAAGACCAAATCAGCTTCCTTATGGGTAAACAGAACAATTGTGTAATTTAACGTCGCCGGCGATGTTAAATTCAGCAGACGACGAAATGGCGTTAACACAAGAACACGCACGCCGTATGCATGTTTCCCACGGTATGCACACTGTTTGACCGGTCTATAACCTTTGTGGTTTTAATATCAGTGAAAAAAAAAAAAAAAAAAAATTCAATGCAAGGGAAAAGTACAGGCTTTGAGAAAAAAAAGATGTAATTTGGGGTACAACCAAAAGTGCCAATTTTGACCACATAAATGGCCACCAAATCCAAAAGAAAAAAGTAAGGAGGTTTGTTTTAAGCTAGCTGAGCTAGCCCCTATATAGGATAGTTACACAGCAAAATATCTTTGAAATTCTTCATTGAATTAGTGAGATACACATCATGAAGTGTCAAAACTGAAAGTTACACCACTGATTGTGAAAATGGCCATCTCTGTTCTTCCAATGGCCTCATTTGAGAGGAAATTGAAGAAATTTCATATTTTGTGAAAATGTGCCAGTGCCGCTTTAAAGAAAAAAAAAAAAAAAAAAAAGAAATGATTAAGACCAAATCAGCTTCCTTATGGGTAAACAGAACAATTGTGTAATTTAACGTCGCCGGCGATGTTAAATTCAGCAGACGACGAAATGGCGTTAACACAAGAACACGCACGCCGTATGCATGTTTCCCACGGTATGCACACTGTTTGACCGGTCTATAACCTTTGTGGTTTTAATATCAGTGAAAAAAAAAAAAAAAAAAAATTCAATGCAAGGGAAAAGTACAGGCTTTGAGAAAAAAAAGATGTAATTTGGGGTACAACCAAAAGTGCCAATTTTGACCACATAAATGGCCACCAAATCCAAAAGAAAAAAGTAAGGAGGTTTGTTTTAAGCTAGCTGAGCTAGCCCCTATATAGGATAGTTACACAGCAAAATATCTTTGAAATTCTTCATTGAATTAGTGAGATACACATCATGAAGTGTCAAAACTGAAAGTTACACCACTGATTGTGAAAATGGCCATCTCTGTTCTTCCAATGGCCTCATTTGAGAGGAAATTGAAGAAATTTCATATTTTGTGAAAATGTGCCAGTGCCGCTTTAAAGAAAAAAAAAAAAAAAAAAAAGAAATGATTAAGACCAAATCAGCTTCCTTATGGGTAAACAGAACAATTGTGTAATTTAACGTCGCCGGCGATGTTAAATTCAGCAGACGACGAAATGGCGTTAACACAACACGTACGCCGTATGCATGTTTCCCACGGTATGCACACTGTTTGACCGGTCTATAACCTTTGTGGTTTTAATATCAGTGAGTAGAAGAAAAAATATTCATGTAATATACACATTTGTTGATTAAAGTTATGGAAAACTTGTCTGTATCCTCATATCAATGTCCCTATCTGTTTTGGGGTATGTTATTTTGAAGTGTAAAATATATCTCTGTTCTTCCAATGGCCTCATTTGAGAGCAAATTGAAGAAATTTCATATTTTGCGAAAATGTGCCAGTGCCGCTTTAAAGAGACATTTGAAAAACAGTGCGCCCTCAATACTTTTCAAATTTGATATTTTTGCATGGTTGTAAAGCTTTTATATACAATAGCCCTCATCTGAAATGATTAAAGGTGCAACAAGAGATTTCACTATTCTGGTGTCCCTAAAAAATTGAACATACTGATCTTTGCCCTGATGTAAAGCTTTCCATCCACAATATCCCCATCTGAAAGGATTAAGCTGAGAAATGTTTTTTTGTGAAATATCTAATTTTGTATAGGAGCAAATACGAAATTCAGCCTATGTTTTATATTGAAATATTAGCAAATCCTAATAACTTGTTTTCTCTTTTAAGACATTTCTATAGCCAAATACAAGGTAGGAAGTCTATTGAGTGTCTAATCTATATGAAATTACAATATGACACAATATTTGGGTGCCTCAAAATCTCTTGTTGCACCTTTATGTCCAAATCAGCGTCCTTATGGGTAAACAGAAGGATTTTATGATTAATGTCGCCAGCGACATTAATTCAACAAGAAAATTCACGATGTATGCATGTTTCCCACGGCATGCATGCTGTTTCACTGGTCTGTCACCTTTGTGGTTTTAACATCAATGAGTACGAGTCTATGATATTCATGTAATATACACATTTGTTGATTAAAGTTATGGAAAACTTAGAAGTTAGCCTATAAATTACTTGGATGTCTCTTATTAATGGACCTGTTTTTAGTATGTTATTTTGATGTGTAAAATGTATCTCTATTCTTTGAATGGCCTAGACTATCATTTGAGAGCAAATTTAAGAAATTTTATATTTGTGAAAATGTGCCAGTGCCGCTTTAATGATGCTTATCCGATTTTTTAAGAAAAAAATAACTAAAAGTGTGATAACCAGGGTGCCCCATGGAAAAATCCAAAATGGCTGCCATATTTCCCCAAAATGATATTTTGACCATAACTTGATAAGCTTTTGTTCATTCACATTCATTTTTGTGGCAATACCATGTTTTGGTCTGCAATGAATAATTCTGTGTAACTTCCATGTCACCACGACTTTTCATTTTCTCGATATTGTGGTTTTAGCTTACAATTGGACTGCGAGGGCGCTTTCCTAAAAGTACACATATTAAAAGTTTTAAATTTTACAATTGGAATGTGAGGGTGCTTTCCCCAAAAAATACACATTATATCATTTTTTTTAAATTTAACTGGTGGGCGGACCGTGGGCCATTATCAGAATTGTTGAGTCATCATTTCCTGAAGATTAGAGCTGTGTAACACTTACCATTTTCCTGTTGCAGTATTTTGAAATTAGATGAAAACACTCTCATTGGAATATTCAGGGGTCAACAAACTTTCTTATTTGTAGGTTTCAATGGAGGGAATTTTTATAACATGCCTACAATTTTAAAACTGGAAACACCATGTAAGTAAAATTTTCAGTAAGTGTTCATAATAAAACTCTGTTCAACTTTTTTTAAAATCACCAATTTCAAAATGATGTGGAATTTTAATCAAAAACTGCATTATCAAGAAAACAAAAAACCTAGGGTAAGATGAAAGTTGCATAGCATAAATCCTAATACCCCCAAACATGGGTATTGTCACCAAAATTAAGCAAATTGAACCAAAAATAATTGAGTTATGGTCAGAGATCAAATTGTTGACCTTGTTGACCATTTGGCCGGCATTTTGATTTTTTGATGGGTACCCTGTTTTTCGCCCTTTTTTTCATTTTCTTCTTTGAAAGTGGGATCAGGGTGATTAAAGTCATCAAATGAGCCTGTGTTTGAAGTGATCTGAAACATTGATCTTCTATAGCCCACCTCTATGTAAATTGTAATTTTTCTTATGTTACACCCTATAGGAATTTTTACCCACCCTGAATATTGTCTCTATTTTTGGCTATATTTTTATGCTTATAATATAAGCTTTCCAAAAATGCATGTACTTATATGCATTTGGAATCTCTGAGTCAGCCTTTAATAATTTGTTGGACAGAAATGAACAAATGCGAGTGTGGACTGTGTGAGCCCGGAGGAACATCGCAACACTATGTTTCGCGATGCATAATTGGTCAAAGAATGCACCGAACCTCAAGCTCTGCATAGCTTGTTGTTGCGCTTACATGAGATGTGCGTATCTCTTGGCCAATACTAATACCGCAATCCCAGTGTTGATCAGATGAATATCAGTCAGACTACTCATAGCTGTTAGACATGTTACTCAGCAGGGGTGCAAAAAATTGTTCTTTCCTCAGGAGGAACATGCAATGTTTACATAGATACCTACAGGACTTTCAACCATTTCCTCGGAGCGGTGCTCCCAGCTCCCGCATTTTTTGCACCCCTGCATGTTAGATATCATGAAATGGTTATTTAGCCTAAAATGATTATTACTAAATATTACTAATTTCACTAAATGGTATTAGACCAATTGGAGTTAGATAAAATTCTGGGACAAAATGGGCATTATACCAAATGGGGATTAGATCAAATCATAATGGCAAGTCACCCTGTAATCATAACCTAGGCTATCTATGGTATCATGCATGACATGTAAATGTATGGAACTGAAGCAAAATGTGAGTTAATTTATTTGACATGTTAGACATTTCCCATTTTGAATCCATGAACGGAAAGATAAGCATTTTAAAATGACATCTGACCTACCGGAATTCGGTTGAGTGAATACTTGCATTTGTTGTTGTTTTACAAAGATAAAATCACCTGCTCAGCAAGACCTCTACTACCATGTTACCATGACTACTAGAGTTTTTTTTTTACTTTTTTTTTCCATCTCTAGGATCGCTCATGTACACATGATACATATTGATAACCTAAGAATATTTAAGGTGCACATAGGTGCAGTTGTAAATATTGTTCCAGTGGTACACTCCGGGTAGAGACTAATTAAAAATGATGTGCAATGATTTATTGAGTAGTAGAACCGAATAACTATTGGGCGCTTTCGCCGGCTGTTGTTCAGTCAGATGTAGTGCTTGTCGAATATTGTAAAAAATTGTGTGTGTTTTCTTTGAAATGTTGTGTGTTGTGTTTTTGTTTCTCCTTCATGGTATAAGGTGTTGATGTGGTTGATGCTATTTTATAGTTTTTTGTGATTGTGTGTTTTGTTTTCTTTCTTTTTAGTGCCTTCAAGGTGAAAAGGGCGGGGCGTATTTATATATAAATTGGTATATCATGCCGTGATCCGCAAGAAGATTTCACATAAAAAACTTCTAATTTGAGGAATGGAAGCTCTGATTTTGAGCATTGAAGTTTTAGACGCCTAGTAATATCTTCAAAAACTATGTTCTTCAAACCATACCCATCTGAAAGGAAATAAGTTGAAAAGGTTTCTTTGAAACAAAATTCAAAATTTGTGAAATTTCATCACTACACAATTGAGAACATGTTGACAACAAATTGGATAGATTGAAACATATAAAGCAATGTCATTTCCCTGGTTTGTAAAGATATTGATTTGTTCAAATTTGATATGGAAATCATGGATCTGAAGTGATACTGCAAATTTCTGGCAGCCTCTAAAGTCCATGATCATGCGATACTATTTCGTGGAAATTGTGGGTGGGTGGTGGGAGGGAAGGGTGTGATTGCAGGAAGATTGTCATATGGGATAGATGTAAATAGTACTGCAATGTGTGTGGGATGTTTTTGTTTTGTTTTAAATAACGCTTTTGCATTCTGCCATCGTCTTCTTTTTTGTGTGTGGTGTGTTTGTTTTTTTTGCTTGAAAGATGGTTACCCTTCCCAATGATCAATCAATCGAATCTATCGTCCAATCAAGCAAGGAGGCAAACGAGCGAGCAACCTATTCACAAGCCAGATGGTAAAGGTTATCACTCGATAATTTGCATGAATATCGGCATATTTGCCTGCGGCTCACCTTCAAGGCGTCCTTCGTGCTGTAGAAAAGGTACAACTACAGTAAGAAAGGGCAAAATTGCAATTTAAGCTGCTTGCTGTTGTTTGCATAATTCGGACTGTTGTGGGGGTTTGGTGGTGTTTGTTGTTTGCT
>JAMKCH010026192.1:0-29504 GCA_023653785.1 Ophioderma brevispina
ATAGTGTACATAGTGTATGGCACCGTTTGACACCAAACGTTGATGGTAAGGAAGGTGAAAATCGCAAAACATCTACTAGCGCCCTTCCCCCAATGTCCCATAACCTTTCAACCCGGGAATTAATTTAGGAGTTCCATTTTTGACTGTCACCTAAAAGGACAGTTAGATCTCTCAGCATAGCAATTCACAAGCATTCTACATGCCAAAACGCATGCCGAAGTTGTAAAGCACATTATAAACGTGAAAATTCTACCAAACTTCATCTTTTATTGTTCCACATTTGACGATACCAAATAGTATCTGAAGGTATTTTCAGTATTTATTTATTGCAAGAAACGCTCAGGAGTTCTATCGGGCCGAAAGGCTTAATAAAAAACATGAGGTTGGCTTGCCAGTGACGAGTGAAGGCGCTGTTTTACCGAAAGCGAGGTTCTTTTGGGAACAATCGGCAAATTAGCAATTTCAATTTTCCACATCATAAATTTTAAAAAATTGCCTATTTTGTGAAAAAATGAAGATAAAGGATAAGGTTTTTTTTTTTAAGTTATAAATCGTACCTTCTGAGATGATTTTCAAGTCAAAATGAATTCATATTTTTTTTCAAATAAAAGTTTTGAGAAAGAAAAACCTATGTCAGTTTGTAGTTCCTTACCACACACACAGTAATAGTTATTTTGAACGCTCCTGCTACTGTATCGGAGTTGAGAAAAGGTACCACGGCGTTCGGGACGTTCGAATTCATACCATTTTTGATGATTTATCGGGTCTTGACAATAGAAATAGGTAAAAAAGTTACCGTGTTTTTAGGCACCAAATAACGATCTCGCTGGCCCTACAAAAATGATAGTCCGCGCAAGTATTGTTTTTTTTTTTGGTTTTTTGGTCACTGATGAACTATAAAAAACGAAATTGAGGGTTTTTTTAACACCAAGAAGTTATAAAAAAAAATATGGATTACTATCTGTAAAAAAGCAACAGAAACAAAAGTACGCACGCACACACACCACCACATTACACACGTACACACACACACGCCCAAACATGCACACACACACACACACACGAACATACACCCTATAAGCTCAAAATAGATCACACAAATAGAAAAAAAAGAAAACACTGGCGGGCATTCGCACACATAGTGGACATGGTGTATGGCACCGTTTAATCCAAACGTGATGGTAAGGAAGGTGAAAATCGCAAAACATCTACTAGCGCCCCTCCCAAAAGTCCCACTTAATAAAAAACAATTGAGTTGGCTTGCTAGTGATGATTGAGGACGCTGTTGTCCCGAGAGTTTCTTTGGAAACAATCTGCAAATTAGCAATTTAATTTTTCCACATCATACCGAGCAAAAATGTCTTCACAGCGGCAAAAATGAAGATAACGGCTAAGGTTTTTTTTTTTTTTTTTAAGTTACTAAATCGGACCGTCTGAGATGATTTTCAAGTTCAAAATTTGAAATTCATATTTTTTTTCTAAATAAAAGTTTTGAGAAGAAAAACCTATGTAAGTTGTATTTCCTATACCAACACCAGTAATAGTTATTTTGAACGCACTTCCCTGCTACTGTATTCGGAGTACCCCACGGGTTCGGAATTCATACCAGATGATATCGCCGGTCTGTACAATTAGAATAGGTAAAAAAAAGTTTACCGTGTTTTTTTAGGCACAAATTACGATCTCAGCTGGCCACAAAATGAGTCCGCCAATTATTTTTTTTTTTTTGGTCACTGAATGACTATAAACAACGAAATTGAGGGTTTTTTTTCACACCACGACAGTAAAACAATCTGGATTAATATCTGTAAAAGCAACAAAACAATCACCACGGCACACACACACCCACACACGTACACACACACAGACGCACAAACACACATTCACACACACACACACACGCAGACGCACATCCCAATACAGCCAAATAAGATCAATCACATAGAAAAAGAAACAACTGGCGGGCATCTCTCTACATAGTGGACATAGTGTATGGCACACCCGTTGACATCCACACGTTGATGGTAAGGAAGGTGAAAATCGCAAACATCTACGAGCGCCCTCCCAATGTCCCACTTAACCCTTTCAACCCGACTTATTTTAGGATTTCATTTTTGAACGGTCACCTAAAGACATGTCTAGATCTCTCATCATAGCAATTCACATGCATTCTCCATGGGCAAACTCATGCCCGAAGTTGTAAAGCACATGATAAACGTGAAATTCTACAACTTCATCTTTTGGATTGTTCCCCCCACATTTTGAGATAACCAAAATAGTACTGAATGTATTTTCAAGTATTTATTTTTATTTGCAATAAACGCTCAGGCGTCTATCGGGCCGAAAGGCTTAATAAAAAACAATTGCAGTTTGGCTTGCCAGATGACTAAGTGAAGGCGCCTGTTTTTCCCGAAGAGTTTCGTTTTGGAACAATCTCACATTAGCAATTTCAATTTTCCACATGCATACAGAGCAAAATGTCTCACAGCGGGAAAAATAAGAACAGGCTAAGGTTTTTTTTTCTTTTTTTAAGTTATAAATCGTACCTTCTGAGGATGATTTTTTCAAGTCAAAATTGAAATTCAATATTTTTTTTCAAATAAAGTTTTGAGAAAAACCTTGTACGGTTTGTATTCCTATACCACAACACCACCATAATAGTTTATTTTGAACGCTCCCCCCCTGGCTACTGTATTCGGAGTACCCCGGGTTCGGAATTCATACCGATGATTATCGGGCCTTGTAACAATAGACTAGGTACAAAAAGTTTAAAAACCGTGTTTTAGGCACCAATTACGATCCACTGGCCTCAAAAAAGTCCGCCAAGTAAATTTTTTTTTTTTTTTTTGGTCCCTGATGAACTATAAACACCGAAATTGAGGTTTTTTGTCACAACCAAGCATTTAAACAAAAATATGGATTAATATCTGTAACAAAGCACAGAAACAAAAATCACGACACACACACACACACACACGTACAACACACACGCCACAACCTCGCACCCAACACACACACGCACATACACACTACAAGCCAAAATAAGATCAACAAATAGAAAAAAGAAACACTGGCGGGCATTCGCATCATAGTGTAACATATTGTATGGCAACCGTTTGACATCCAAACGTTGATGGTTAGGGAGGTGAAAAGCGCAAAACTCTACTAGCCCCTCCCAAATGTCCCACTCAATAAAAAACCTTTGAGTTGGCTTGCCAGGACGATTGAAGCGCTGTTTTCCCGAAGAAGTTTCTTTGGAACATCCTCAAATTAGCAATTCAATTTTTTCCACATCATACAGAAGCAAAATTGAAAGTTAAAAAAAAAAAAAAAAAAAAAAAATCTAAGGTTTTTTTTTTTTTTTTTTTTTTTTTTTATTATAAATCGTACCTTTGAGATGATTTCTCAAGATCAAATTGAAATTCATATTTTTTTCAATAAATTTTATAAAAAACAAACTCAATCTAAATGAAACCTTAGACATATGGTACCAACACACAGTAATAGTTTTTTTGGAACGCTCCCTTGCTACTGTATCGAGTACCCCCGGGTTTTCGGAATTCTACCAGATGATTATGGGTCTTGTATAACAATAAGAAATAGGGTACAAAACATTTACCGTGTTTTTAGGGCCACAAATTACGCATCTCAGGCGGCCTACAAAAATTAGTTTTGACCCACCGCCACAGTAATTTTTTTTTTTTTGGTCACTGATGCCATAACAAAGAATTGAGGTTTTTTTTCACACCAAGACAGTAAAAAAAATATGGATTAATATCTGTAAAAAGCACAGAAACAAACACGCACGCACAACACAGAAACCCCACACGTACACACACACCGCACACACATCACACACAGAGTCACACACACACCACGCACATCACACTACAAGCCAAAGATAAGATCACACAAATATAAAAAAGAAACACTTTCGTCATTCGCATACATAGTTTAACATATGTGATGGGCACCGTTTGACAATCCAACGTTGATGTAATGAATGTGAATCGCAAAATATCTACTAGCGCCCTCCCAATTTCCCCTCTTAACCCTTTAAACCCGGAATTAATTTTAGATTTCATTTTTGAACTGTCAACCTAAGACTGTTCTAGATCTCTCCGCATAGCAATTCACATGCCTTCTCCATGGCAAAAACGCCTTGCCGACTCTTGTAAAAGTCACTTCTAACGTGAAAATTACTACAAACTTCATCTTTTGATTGTTCCACTTTGAGATACCAAAATAGCATCTGAATGTATTTTCAAGTATTTATTTATTTGCAAGAAAAGTCCAGGCGTTCTATCGGCCCGAAAGGCTTAATAAAAACAATTGAGTTGGCTTGCCAGTGACGAGTGAAGTCGCTGTTTTCCCGACGAAGTTTCTTTTGGAACAATCTGCATTATCAATTTTCAATTTCCACATCATCAGAGCAAATGTCTCACAAAGCGGCAAAATGAATATAAAGGCAACGGTTTTTTTTTTTTAATGTAATATAAATCGTACCTTCTGAGATGATTTTCCACGTCAAAATTGAAATTCAATAATTTTTTTTCAAATAAAAGTTTTGAGAAAACCCTATTAAGTGTTTGTATTTCCTACCAACACACAGTAATCGTTGGTTGTTGAACGCTCCCTGGCTACTGTAACGGAGTACCAAACCACACGGGTTCGGATTCATACCATATGATTATTCGGGTCTTGTACAAGCGAATAGTAAAAAAAGTTTACCATGTTTTTAGAGGCACAAATTACTAATCTCAGCTGGCCCTACAAAAATGAGTCGCAAGTAATTTTTTTTTTTTTTTTTTTTTTTTAAGAATTTTTAAATTTAGGGTTTTTTTTTTTAAGATTTTTTAGTTTTTTAAATATTATTAATATCTGTAAAAAGCAACATAAACAATCCATCCACGCACACACACACACACACACACACGTACACACACACACGCAAACCATGCAACACACACCACACACACACACACACACAACGCACATACCATCACTACAAGCCAAAATAAGATCACCACAAATAGAAAAAAGAAACCTTGCGGGCCTTCGCATCAGAGTGTACATATGAGAGGCAACCGTTTGACTCCAAACGTTAGTGTTAAGAAGGTGAAAACGCAAAACATCTACTACGCCCTCCCAAATGTCCCACTTACCTTTCAACCCGGAATTAATTTTTACAGGATTTCATTTTTGAACTGTCACCTAAGACTGTCTAGATCTCTCAGCATACCAATTCACAGGCATTCTCCATGGCAAAACGCATTTGCCCGAAGTTGTAAAGAACGTTATAAACGTTAAAAATTCTCCCAAACCTCATTTTTTGGATTGTTCCACATTTGTGATACCAAATATTTAGCTGAATGTATTTTCAAGTATTTTATTTATTTGCAAGAAAACGCTTCAGCTTCTAATCGGGCCACAGGTCTAATAAAAACATTGAAGTTGGCTTGCCAGTGACGAGTGAAGACGCTGTTTTTTCCCGATAGTTTCTTTTTTTGGAACAATCTGCAAATTAGCAATTTCAATTTAGCCACATCATACAGAGCAAATGTCTCACAGCGGCAAAACTGACGATAAAAGCTAGGGTTTTTTTTTTATTTTTTAAGTTATAATAGTACTCTGAGCTATTTTTCAAGGCAAAATTGAAATTCATATTGTTTTGTCAAATAAAAGTTTTGAGAAAACCAGGTAGGGTTTGTATTTCCTAGACCCAATCAACACAGTCAATAGTTATTTTGAACGCTCCTGCTACTGTATCGGAGTACCCACGGGTTTGGAATTCATTCCAGATGATTATCGGGTCTTGTACCAATAGAAATAGGTGCCAAAAGTTTGACCGTGTTTTAGGCACAATTACGATCTCAGCTGGCCCTACAAAAATGAGTCCGCCAAGTATTTTTTTTTTTTTGGTCATGATGAACTAATACACAACGACAATTGAGGGTTTTTTTTTTAACACCACGACAGTAAAAAAAATATGGATTAATATCCTGTAAAAAGCACAGAAACAAATCACGGCACGCAACACAACACACACACACGTACACCCACACCACACACATCACACACACACACACACACAAACGCACATACACACACTACAAGCCAAATAATATCACACAAAAAAAGCAAAAAACACAAAAGAAAAAAACAAAAACAAAACAAAAAAAAAAAAAAAAAAACTAAAAGACAAACAAAACCACCACCCACCAACAAAAAAACCACCCCGCGGAACCCAAACCAGACACTCCCCCCGACCCCGCCACCAGAACACCCCACTGCTCGCCCTCCATCAACGAGCTGCTGAGGCTAGTGATGGAAATGTATAGCGGCTCCAGCAGCAGTGATAGACAGGCACTTTCCTGGAAGCGTTGCGCCGGGTAAGGAAGGGAAAAGGAAAGGAGAAGAGGGAAAGAGCCGGTGAATCAGCGGTGCACTGAGGAGGGCATGGGACAAGTTTGGAGTATGAATTTTCTTGTGACTTGAAAATCATCTCAGAATTACGATTTATAACTTAAAAAAAAAAAAAACACACTTAGCTTTATCTTCCATTTTTTGCCGCTGTGAGACATTTTGGCTCTGTATGATGTGGAAAAATTAATTGCTAATTTGCAGATTGTTCCCCAGAAAGTCTTTCGGGAAAACAGCGCCTTCACTCATCACTGGCAAGCCAACTCAATTGTTTTTTTATGAAGCTTTCGGCCCGATAGAACGCCTGAGCTTTTCTTGCAATAAATAAATACTGAACAAATTCGATACTATTTGTATCTCAATGTTGAACAATTCCAAAAAATGAATTTGGTAGAATTTTCACGTTTATTAATGTGCTTTACAACTTCGGGCCATGTCGTTGTTTCATGGAGATGCATGTGAATTGCCTATGGCGAGAGATCTAGACTGTCTTTAGTTGACAGTCTCAAAAATGAAATCCTAAAATTAATTCCGTTAAAGGTTAAGTGGACATTTGGGAGGCGCTAGTAGATGTTTTGGCGATTTTCACCTTCCTTACCAACCACGTTTGGGTGTCAAACGTTGCCATACACTATGTAAACTATGTATGCAATGCCTCTGCATTGTTTTTTTTCTATTTGTGTGATCTTATTTTGGCTTGATAGTGTGTATGTGCGTGTGTGTGTGTGTTGTGTGTGTGTGTGTGCATGTGTGTGCGTGTGTGGTGTGTACGTGTGTGTGTGTGTGTTTGTGTGCGTGCGTGATTTTGTTTCTGTTGCTTTTTACAGATATTAATCCATATTTTTTTGTCTTGGTGTGAAAAAAACCCCTCAATTTCGTTGTTTATAGTTCATCAGTGACCAAAACAAAAAAAATACTTGGCGGACTCATTTTTTTAGGCCGCTGATATCGTAAATTTGTGCCCTAAAAACACGTAAAAACTTTTTTTCCCTATTTGCTATGTACAAGACCCGATAATCATCTGGTATGAATTCCGAACCCGTGGGTACTCCGATACAGTAGCCGGGAGCGTTCAAAATAACTATTAACTGGTTGTTTGGTATAGGAAATACAAACCTTACATAGGTTTTTTTCTCAAAACTTTTATTTGAAAAAAATATGAATTTCAATTTTTGACTTGAAAATCATCTCAGAAGGTAAGATTTAATAACTTAAAAAAAAAAAAACCTTAGCCTTATCTTCATTTTTTGCCGCTGTGATACATTTTGCTCTGTTATGCTGGGGAAATTGATTGCTAATTTGCATATTGTTCCAAAAAAAAAGAAACTCTTCGTGAAAACCGCGCCTTCCTCATCACTGTCAGCCAACTCATTGTTTTTTATTAATCCTTTCGCACCCATAAAACGCCAGAGCGTTTTCTGCAAATAAATAACTACTGAAAATACATTCAGATACTTTTGTTATCTCAAATGTGGAACATTCCAAAGAATGAAGTTTGGTCATAATTTTCACGTTTATAATGTGCTTTACAACTTCGGGCAAATGCGTTTTGCCATGGAGAATGCTTGTGAATTGCTATGCTAGAGATCTAGACATGTCTTTAGGGACAGTTCAAAAATGAATCCTAAAATTAATCCGGGTTAAAGGGTTAATTGGACATTTGGGAGGGCGCTAGTAGATTTTTTGCGATTTTCACCTTCCATACCATCACTTTTGGATGTCAAACGGTGCCCATACCTATGTACACATATGTATGCGAATGCCCCGCAGTGTTCTTCTTTTTTTCTATTTGTGTGATCTATTTTGTGTCTTGTAGTGTGTATTGGCGCGGTGTGTGTGTGTGTGTGTGCATGTGTGTGCGTGTGTGTGTGACGTGTGTGTGTGTGTGTGTGCGTGCGTGATTTTGTTTTCTGTTCTTTTTAGCAGAATTAATCCATATTTTTTTTACTGTCTTGGTGTGAAAAAAAACCCCTCAATTTCGGGGTTGTTTATAGTTCATCAGTGACCAAAAAAAAAAAATACTTGGCGGACTGATTTTTTTGAGGCCCAGCTGAGATCGTAATTTGTGCCTAAACACGGTTAAACTTTTTTTTACCTATTCTATTGTACAGACCCGATAATCATCTGGTGGGAATTTAGAACCCGTTGGTACTCCGATACAGTAGCCGGGAGCGTTTCACAATAACTAATTAACTGGTTGTGTGTATAGGAAATACACCTTACACAGTTTTTCTCAAAACTTTTTTGAAAAAAATATGAATTTCAATGTTTGACTTGAGAAATCATCTCAGCAAGGTATAACGATTTATAACTTAAAAAAAAAAAAAAAAAAAAAAAACCTTACCTTTATTCTCATGTTTTTGCCGCTGTGAACATTTTGCTCTGTATGCATGTGGAAAATTGAAATTGCTAATTTGCAGATTGTTCCAAAAGAAACTCTTCCGGAAAACAGCGCTCAAATCACTCTCACTGGTCAAGCCAACTCAATTGTTTTTTATTAAGTGTGACATTTGGGAGGGCGCTAGTAGATATTTTGCGATTTTCACCTGCCTTACCATCAACGTTTGGATGTCAAACGGTGCCATACCTATGTACACTATGTATGGCGATGCCCCCAGTGTTTTCTTTTTTCTATTTGTGTGATTCTTATTTTGCTTGTATTGTGTATGTGCGTGGTGTGTTTGTGCAGGTGTGTGCGTGTGTGGGTACTTGTGTGTGTTTGTGCGTGCGTTATTTTGTTTCTGTGCTTTTTACAGATTTAATCCATATTTTTTTTACTGTCTTGGTGTGAAAAAAACCCTCATTTCGTTGTTTATAGTTCATCAGTACCAAAAAAAAAAAAAAATAGCTTGGCGGACTCCATTTTTGTAGGCCAGCTGAGATTCGTCTATTTTTGTGCCCTACCAAAACACGGTTAAACTTTTTTTTACCTATTTATTGTACAAGACCCGATAAGCATCTGGTGTGAATTCCGAACCGTGGGTACTCCGATACAGTAGCCAGGGACGTTTCAAATAACTATTACTTTGTGTTGGTATAGGATACAACCTTACATAGGTTTTCCTCAAAACTTTTATTTTAAAAAAAATATAATTTCAATTTGACTTGAACAATCATCTCAGAAGGTCAATTTATACTTCAAAAAAAAAAAACCTTAGCCTTTATCGTCATTTTGCCGTGTGAGACAATTTGCTCTGTATGATGTGGAAAATTGAAATTGCTAATTTGGCAGATGGTTCCAAAAGAAACCTTCGGAACCAGCGCCTTCATCGTCACTTGTCAAGCCAACCCATTGTTTTTTTATTAAGCCTTTCGGCCCGATAGAACGCCTGAGCGTTTCTTGCAAATAAATACTACTTGAACTACATTCAGATACTATTTTGGTATCTCAAATGGTGGAAACAATCCAAAGATGAAGTTTGGTAGAATTTTCACGTTTATATAATGTGCTTTACAACTTCGGGCAATGCGGTTTGCCATGGAGAATGCACGTGAATTGCTATGCTGAGAGATCTAGACATGTCTTTAGGTGACAGTTCAAAAATGAAAATCCTAAAATTAATTCCGGGATGAAAGGGGTTAAGTGGGACTTTTGGGAGGGCGCTAGTAGATGTTTTTTGGCGATTTTCACCTTCCTTACCATCAACGTTTGGATGTCAACTGGTGCCATACACTAATGTCACTATGTATGCGATGCCCGCCATTTTTTCTTTTTTCTATTTGTGTGAATCTTATTTGGCTTGAGTGTGTAGGTGCGTGTGTTTGTGTGTGTGTGGGCATTGTGTGTGCGTGGTGTGTGTACGTGTGTGTGTGTGTGTGTGCGTGCGAATGATTTGGTGTTTCTGTTTGCTTTTTACAGAATTAATCCATTTTTTTTTTTACTGTCTTGGTGTGAAAAAAACCCCAATTTCGTGGTTTAGAGTTTTTTATCACAGTGACCAAAAAAAAAAAAATACTTGGCGGACTCATTTTTGTAGGCCAGCTGAGATCGATTTGTGACCTAAAACCGGTAACTTTTTTTAGCCTATTTCTATGTACAAGACCCCGATATCATCTGTATGAATTCCGAACCCGTGGGTACCCCGATACAGTAGCCAGGGAGCGTCAAAAATAACTATTCTGTGTGTTGTTATAGGAAATACAAACCTTACATAGGTTTTCTCAAAACTTATTTGAAAAAAATATGAATTTCAATTTGACTTGAGAAATCATCTCAGAAGGATGAAGGAAATTTATAACTTCAAAAAAAAAAAAAAAAAAAAAAAAAAACCTTGCCTTTATTCTTCATTTTTTTGCCGCTGTGAGACATTTTGCTCTGTATTATGTGTGAAATTGAAAGTGCTTAAATTGCAGATTGTTCCAAAAACTCTTCGGGAAACATCGCCTTCATCGTCACTTGGCAAACCAACTCCTTGTTTTTATTAGTGGCATTTGGGAGGGCGCTAGAGATGTTTTGCGATTTTCACCTCCTTACCAAAACAATCAACGTTTGGATGTCAAACGGTGCCATACACTATTTACACTATGTATGCGAATGCCGCAGTGTTTCTTTTTTTCTATTTGTGTGATCTTATTTGGCCTTGTAGTGTGTATGTGGTGTGTGTGTTGTGCATGTTTGGCGTGTGTGTGTACGTGTTGTGTGTGTTTTCGTGCGTGATTTTGTTCTGTTGCTTTACAGATATTCATCCATATTTTTTTTCTGTCTTGGTGTGAAAACAAACCCTCAATTCCGTTTGTTTATAGTTTCATCAGTGACCAAAAAAAAAAAAAAATACTTGGCGGACTCATTTTTGTAGGCCAGCTGAGATCTAAATTTGTGCCTAAAAACACGGTAAACTTTTTTTTACCTATTTCGATTGTACAAGACCCGATAATCATCTGGTATGAATTCCGAACCCGTGGGTACTCCGATACAGTAACCAGGGAGCGTTCAAAATAACTATTACTGTGTGTTGGTATAGGGAATACAAACCTTACTAGGTTTTTCTCAAAACTTTTATTTGAAAAAATATGGAATTTTCAATTTTGACTTGAAAAATCATCTCAGAAAGTACGATTTATAACTTAAAAAAAAAAAAAACCTAGCCTTTATTTCATTTTTTTGCCGCTGTAGACATTTTGCTTCTGTTATGGGGAAAATTGAAATTGCTAATTTGCAGATTGGTTCCAAAAGAAACTCTGTCGGTGAAAACAGCGCCTTCACTCGTCCCTGGCAAGCCCACGCAATGTGTTTTTAAGCCTTTCGGCCCGATAGAAGCCTGAGCGTTTCTTGCAAATAAATAAATCTGAAAATACATTCAGATACTATTTTGGTATCGCAAATATGGAACAATCCAAAAAATGAAGTTTGGTAGAATTTTCACGTTTATAATGTTGCTTTACAACTTCGGGCCATGCGTTTTGCCATGGAGAATGCGGTGAATTGCTAGGCTGAGAGATCTAGACATTCTTTAGGTGGCAGTTCACAACTGAAATCCTAAAATTAATTCCGGGTTGAAGGGTTAAGTGGGACATTTGGGAGGGCGCTAGTAGATGTTTTGCGATTTTCACCTCCTTACCCTCAACGTTTGGATGTCAAACGGTGCTATGTACACTATGTCACTATGTATGCGAATGCCCGCAGGGTTTTCTTTTTTCTATTTGGGGTTTATTTTGCGTGTAGGTGTATGTGCGTGTGTGTGTGTGTGGTGTGTCATGTGTGTGCGTGTGGTGTGTACGTGGGTTGTGTGTGTGTGTGTGCGATTCGTGATTTTTGTTTTCTGTTTGCTTTTACAGACTATAATCATATTTTTTTTACTGTCTTGGTGTGTAATAAAAAACCCCTCCAATTTCCGTTGTTTCTAATTTTTTTTTTTTTTTTTTTTTTTTTTAAAAAAAAAAAAAATACTTGGCGGACTCATTTTTGTAGGCCAGCTGAGATCTAAATTTGTGCCTAAAAACACGGTAAACTTTTTTTTACCTATTTCGATTGTACAAGACCCGATAATCATCTGGTATGAATTCCGAACCCGTGGGTACTCCGATACAGTAACCAGGGAGCGTTCAAAATAACTATTACTGTGTGTTGGTATAGGGAATACAAACCTTACTAGGTTTTTCTCAAAACTTTATTTGAAAAAATATGGAATTTTCAATTTTGACTTGAAAAATCATCTCAGAAAGTACGATTTATAACTTAAAAAAAAAAAAAACCTAGCCTTTATTTCATTTTTTTGCCGCTGTAGACATTTTGCTTCTGTTATGGGGAAAATTGAAATTGCTAATTTGCAGATTGGTTCCAAAAGAAACTCTGTCGGTGAAAACAGCGCCTTCACTCGTCCCTGGCAAGCCCACGCAATGTGTTTTTAAGCCTTTCGGCCCGATAGAAGCCTGAGCGTTTCTTGCAAATAAATAAATCTGAAAATACATTCAGATACTATTTTGGTATCGCAAATATGGAACAATCCAAAAAATGAAGTTTGGTAGAATTTTCACGTTTATAATGTTGCTTTACAACTTCGGGCCATGCGTTTTGCCATGGAGAATGCGGTGAATTGCTAGGCTGAGAGATCTAGACATTCTTTAGGTGGCAGTTCACAACTGAAATCCTAAAATTAATTCCGGGTTGAAGGGTTAAGTGGGACATTTGGGAGGGCGCTAGTAGATGTTTTGCGATTTTCACCTCCTTACCCTCAACGTTTGGATGTCAAACGGTGCTATGTACACTATGTCACTATGTATGCGAATGCCCGCAGGGTTTTCTTTTTTCTATTTGGGGTTTATTTTGCGTGTAGGTGTATGTGCGTGTGTGTGTGTGTGGTGTGTCATGTGTGTGCGTGTGGTGTGTACGTGGGTTGTGTGTGTGTGTGTGCGATTCGTGATTTTTGTTTTCTGTTTGCTTTTACAGACTATAATCATATTTTTTTTACTGTCTTGGTGTGTAATAAAAAACCCCTCCAATTTCCGTTGTTTCTAATTTTTTTTTTTTTTTTTTTTTTTTTTAAAAAAAAAAAAAATACTTGGCGGACTCATTTTTGTAGGCCGCTGAGATCGTAATTTGTGCCTAAAACACGTAACGTTTTTTTTACCTATTTCTATTGTAAGACCCGATTAATCACTGGTATGAATTCCGAACCCGTGGTACTCCGATACATAGCCAGGGAGCGTTCAAAATAACTATTACTTGGTGTTGTATAGGAATACAAACTTACATATGTTTTTTCTCAAAACTTTTATTTGAAAAAAATATAATTCATGACTTGTAAATCATCTCGGAAGGTACGATTTATAACTAAAAAAAAAAAAAACCTTCGCCTTTATCTTCATTTTTTGCCGCTGTGAGACATTTTGCTCTGTATGATGTGGAAAATTGAAATTGCTTAATTTGCAGATTGTTCCAAAAGAAACTCTTCCGGAAAACAGCGCCTTCACTCGTCAGCTTGCAAGCCAACTCACTTGTTTTTTATTAAGCCTTTCGGCCCGATAGCACGCCTGAGCGTTTCTTGCAAATAAATAAATACTTGAAAATACATTCAGATACTATTTGGTATCTCATATGTGGAACAATCCAAAAAATACGTTTGGTAGAATTTTCACGTTTATAATGTGCCTTACAACTGCGGTCAATGCTTTTTGCCTGGGATGCAGGTGAATTGCTATGCTGAGAATCTAGACATGTCCTTTAGGTCTGACAGTTCAAAAATGAATCCTAAATGATTCCGGTTGAAGGGTTGTGGGACATTGGGAGGCGCTAGTAGATGTTTTGCGATTTTCCCTTCTTACCATCAACGTTTGGATGTCAACGGGCCATACAATAGTACACTTGTATGCGAAGCCCGCCAGTGTTTTCTTTTTTTATTTGTGTTGATCTTATTTTGGCTTGTAGTGTGTAGTGCGTGTGTGTGTTGTGTGGTGTGTGCAGGTGTGTGCGTGTGGTGTGTACGGTGTGTGTGTGGTGTTGTTCGTGCGTGATTTATGTTTCTGTTGCTTTTTACAGATAGTCATCCATATTTTTTTTACTGTCTGGTGAAAAAAACCCCTCAATGTCGTTGTTTATAGTTTCATCATGGACCAAAAAAAAAAAAAAATACTGTGGCGGACTCATTTTTGTAGGCCAGCTGAGATCGTAATTTGTGCCTAAAAACACGGTAAACTTTTTTTTACCTATTTCATTGTCAAGACCCGATAATCATCTGGTATGATTCCGAACCCGTGGGTACTCCGATACGTAGCCAGGGAGGCGTTTCAAAATAACTATTACTGTTTGTTGGTATAGAAAAATACAAACCTTACATAGGTTTTTTCTCAAAACTTTATTTGAAAAAAATATGATTTCAATTTTGACTGAAAATCAACTCATAAGGTACGATTTTCGAACTTAAAAAAAAAAAAAACCCTTAGCCCCTTTTGCTTCATTTGCCGCTGTGAACATTTTGCTCTGTATGATGTGGAAAATTGAAATTGCTAATTTGCAGCTGTTCCAAAGAAACTCTTCGGAAAACATCGCCTTCACGTCGTCACTGGCCACGCCACTCAATTGTTTTTTTTATTAAGGCCTTTCGGCCCGATAGAACGCCGCAGCGTTTCTTGCAAATCATAAAATACTTGAAATCCTTCAGATACTAATTTTGGTATCTCAACTTGGAACATCCAAAAGATGAAGTTTGGTAGAATTTTCACGTTTATAATGTGCCTTACAACTTCGGCCTATAGCGTTTTGCCAGGAGAGCATGTGAATTGCATGCTGAGAGATCAGACATGTCTGTAGGTGACAGTTCAAAAATGAATCCTAACAATTAATTCCGGGTTGAAAGGGGTAAATGGGTTCCTTGAGGTGGAATTTTTTAGCTTAAGTTTTTGTGCCCAGGGTAAGTGAAGTGATCGTTTAAATGGCGGTTCGCTATGGTCAAGGCGGGTCCTTTATCTGCTATTATATGAGTGAAAAGGTCAGGGATTTGTTTAGTGGATACTTTCCTGCCTAGAATTTTGTTGAGGGAATGTCCAGGTTTTTGGTATATCTTTTTTCTGCATGCAGAAGCTTAATCCTGCATTGACCAAACCCTCATGCAGTGGTACTCAGTCTTAATGTGTGTACACAGCCCCAATCATTGTTTACACTTCTCATCTGTTACTGATACTGTCTATTGAGTTCAAGAGTCTCCGATTTCCCTACATGGCCATGGTCAGTGATATACATACTCTACTTGCACCACTAGTGATAGTGACATTCCCTTGCTTGCACTATATGAGACTAGTCCAACCTAAAGGTAGCTATGTAACAGTTTTTGATTGGTTGGGTCAGATTGCAAAAGTTTGCTGACCAATTAAACTGTAGAAGGCCTTCTATAAGCCAATTTATATCCAAAATAATACTTCCAATGTATAATATACAATTGTGGTACAGAATACATTGTTTGTATGTATATTTTAACACCAAAATGATAGCATGGACACTATTTTCTTAAGCAGACTAATATTTATGTGTATGTAAACAGGCACAACTTTTGTACAGCACTGTATGACAGGTATGTACTGACACAATAGTGATTTGGCCTTTGCACTAGAGAAGAAGTTCCCTTTAAAGGGACGTAGGTAACCCTGAAGCTTGGTGTCATGCATGTGATTTCTAATCAAAATAATACAGATGTATCAGAAAAAAGTAACATGAAACTGAATGGTCTTTTGTTACATAAGGTGATCTTATGATTGATGCCTTGCATAGTATAATTATTAAATATAGTGTTCAAAACTCCCAATTTGTTGTTCATTTTCACAAATTGTGACCTAAAAATGCAGAAGCTTGTCCTTTTAAGGACTCGTCTTGTTGAGTTTCGGAATTTGTTCTGTGTGGGTTTTTTCTTGGCAATACGAATACTGTGAGTTAATGTGTTTGTAATTGTTTGTATTGTTGTTTGGTTGCTGGGGGGTTTTTCCTTCGGTATGTTTATAGAGGCCGTGTTGTGTTTGATTGACTGGAAATTGCTGTTGTCTCCAGGGGTTTTTGGTTACGATTTTTTAGGGTCTTCTTTGTCAAGGTGAATGATTCGTTGTAATGATTCGTTATAAGTTGTAATGAAGTTGTGGTACGCTATGTTTGGGTCATTTCTGTGAGTATATATTCCCATGATTCAGTGTTGAGTCTAAGGTTAAATGTACGAATGTTGTGATCTATGTGCACGTTGGCATGTGTTTAGTGATTGTTGTTTTTGTGGCAGGCTTATGCTGAAGTGATGTAATGAGGAATATTGGGAACTGATCTGTAGTGTCAAAAAAAAAATGACAAATATCCCTGTGTGGAGTCTGTGTCAGTGGATTGGTGATAATGTTAGCAATGACGTGCTGTGTTATGCGTACTCTTGTAGGTCTGTTAATTTTAGGGAGATAAGAGTTTGCAAGTGATTTGTTGATTAGTCATTAATGTGTGACTGAGTGGAATTAATTGAGAAGATGGACATTAAAGTCACCGACCCAATATAGACATCACGGTTGGTTTTATTTAGTTAAGTGAGAAGCTGCTCGAAGCTATTGTTAAAATTTGGATTGTGTGTTCATTGCGTCTGTAAAAAACTCCGACAGTTATGTGTTTGGGTCTTGTTTTTTTTTTTTTTTTTTATTGGTGTTAATGGGAGTTCGATGAAAAGTGAGTAAAATTTCTGGTCCTGGTGGTGTGTCGATGATTTTGTATGAGACGTGATTTTTATGTAAGACAAATCTCTTCCTCTGCCAGTGAGTGCTCCTGAAATGTACGTGTAGCCATTAAAGTGAGGTTGGTAATTTTGGTGTCAGTAAGCCATGTTTCTGAAAATGCTAAGAACAGAGAACGAGTAGTTGAGGTGATCAAGGTAGTAGTGATTTCTTCATATGATTGTCGTATATACGGCAGTTGAAATGGAATATGGAAAATGAGTCGGTGCTATGGTTTTATTAGGGTGTTAAAGCTGTCGTCAGTGTGATCGCGGGAGTCAGAACCAGAGTTGTTTGGGATGTGGAGGGAAGGATGGGTGGTCACATGTTGCGATGATATGGGGTCTGTGAGTAAGGATTGATGCAAAGGGGAATTAAGTTTGATGCTGTCAATTTAGTGGTGGTGAAAAAAGCCAATTAATGATGCGCGAAGTCTTCGTCGTGAATCCGATGGTTAAATGGCAGTTCGTATATCGCAGGGCATCGCATACTGAAAGGATAAGTCAAAGGAAAATAATAGCGAGGGGTATAAGGAGAGAGAGAGGGGGGAGAAAGAATAGAGGGAGATACGAGAGAGAGAGTGTGGAAAGAGAGGGAGGAAATCGAGAGATTGGATGGATGAGGTAGGTGAAAAAGGGAAGAGAGGTTAGAAGGCAAATTGGGAGGAGGTAGATAAAAGTGAAGCCAATACCTGTAGACAGGATGTGTTGACAAGGCAGCAAGACGGAAAGTAAAAAAGACAGCACAGAGGTCAAAAAAAACAGGGGCTACGAAATACAAAAATAGAAATGTTTTTTTTTTTTTTTTTAATTTAAAAAGAAAGGAGGAAAGGGTTAATGAAAAATAGGCAAGAAATAAGTAGTTGGGAAAGTCAGAAAAGAGTGAAAATGGGCGCAGAAGAAAGTCGACAACCGAGAGACAGAGAATGAAGAAGGAAGCAGTGTGAGGCTAGTAAGTGCCGGGCAAGAGGAGGTGGACGATTGTTAGGAGAGAAAAGTAGTCTATAGAATACAGAAGGACAGGAACGTCACGTGAGATTAGAAGAGGAGATCAGGAAGTTGAGGATAGACGGAGCAAGAAAAAAAGTTAAAAGGGACAGCAAGACAGAGAAGGAAGATAATAAAAGGACCAATGGGCAAATACAACACCACAAAAAACAATAAGGTAATTACAAAATATATATACTAAAAGGAATAAGAAAAAAAAATACAGAAGTATATTTAAACTAACTTCAATAAGCAATATACAATAAAATAGCTAATAAAGTTAAGCTATATACTAGCAAATTAACTAAGAAAAAAATTTATTAAACTTATAAAAAAACAGTGGTTTATGTATGAACAAATTTTTTTTAAACAAATAAAACCACAAAAAAATATGTGCAGAAAATTTATGTAAAAGGTTGTATAACACTTAAATCTGAATGTGCACATGACCTACATGATTACTTATACATATATACGCACATACATATGATCAAATGAAACAACTTAATATTTTGTAGGGGTACTGGACAAAAATTTTAAAATTAATAGTAGTCAGTGCGAAATGATTTAACGGTCTTTCCAAACCTCATCATTGGCGTCTTCAAATTATCAGAAAAGTGACGAGCAACTAAAGCATACACAAATGGGGAAAGAGCAACTGTGGCGTTCTAGTAATGAACATAAATAGACCCATCAACAGTGAAAGTTGGAAAGTAGGTAAGGTACCATGTCTAATCAGCTCAAGAGCAGAGATGTAAAAAAAACAAACAACTAAAAATGCTCATAAAACAAATAAGGGATACATAAGTACAGATGGAGACAGTGGTTATTTACATCTTAATGAAGAGAGCAATCCAACCCAATCAACAGTTCAAGTTGGAAAATTGATTGGTTACCTTTAAAATCCAGCATGAAGTCAACATCAGTGACGTCAGTGTGTAAGTGTATCATTTGCGCATTCAAAACGTAAGCGTGGTTCATGACAACTAATTGACGCGCGCGCATGAATAAGGTGAGGCAAAACATATACGCAGAGCAACTATGACGGTTGAACGTCACTGAGTCGAGGAAGGTGTGGAGTATTACTAAAAAAAGTTCATTATAAAGTTATTCAATCATACTGGTCTTGTCACGATCGGCATCGTGTTCTGAGTAATGTGAAAAAAGTGAACATAAATCTGAATCTCTTTCCAACCTGCACCATTAGGGTACGATGATAAACCATGAATTATGAGGAAGAACAACACAACACACAATAAAAAAGGCAGTGCGCTAAGATGAGTGTGCATACAGGCCCATCAATGGTTCAGGTGGAGAAAAGAAGATTAGGTACACTCTTAATTTCTTAGACAAATCTAATTGGGTTGTTATGTTAACGATAATTAACTAACATGCACACGAGCAGACAAGGGATACATAAATACATATGAGGCAGGGTACATACATAATCGCATTACAGAGGATCATATGAACATATGGCAGTGGAAAGGAGACATAGATAAAAATAAGGCATGAATACAAAGTCGGAACAGATTAGAATAGGAAGTTACAGGGTGTGAAAAAGATATATTTGAGCAAAATAAAAACAAACAGAAAAAAAATATCACAAAAGTAATTAATGGTGTCCATATCTCCACGTTAGCGCATGGTGCCTTGTGAGGAAAACATAAAGCTGAAAAATACGAGAGCGTACTGAATCAACGACAAATAGAGAAAAAAATAGCAGAAATGTGACGCAAGACATGTGTAGGCATTAACAGTAAATATGCAAAAACACCATGGGGTACATGTAGAAGAGATGGAGCAATGCGACAAGTATCCAAAAAGAGAGAGTAATAACAAAAGAAGTACAAACTGCAGAGCCGTGGAAAAATAAAGAGTGTTCTATATTTCATTGACCAAAAGGATATTTAGAAAAAAAATGCCCTGATAGCAATCTATCCCACCTGCACCATTGGGGTCTAAGATTAGGCCATAGGTATGAAAGGGAGACCAACAATACAGGCTCCAATGGAGGGTAGGCTAGGCGACATTTTACTCTCATGAAGAGAGCAATCATAAACCAATCAACAGTGCAAGTTGAAAATGGATTGTTACCAGTGTACCCACGTAAGGTCAACATCAGTGACGTCAGTGTGTAGTTCCTTCAGTTGCATCGTCAAACGTAAGCGGGGACTCAGGATGATCATGCATGCGCCGTGTGAATAGAGGCGAGGCGAAACAATATACGCAGAGCCCTGGTGACCGCGTTGACGTCACTGAATCGAGTAAGGTCATTTGAGTATCCTAAACACATTCTAGTAATACCACTAGATAGCGTACGCCCGTTTTGAAGAATAGGCGGCACCGTAACCGTGTTTTGAAAATTAAATATTCATTACGTCATCGTCGAAACGACTCCCCGCGTACGCGCATGCGCCGTAACTGTTAGCATGGAAACGGTACATCGTCTATGCAAGTGAGTGAATATATGAATAATTGGTACACCACGCTAGGTAAATCAGGGTATATATGACTAAATTGTTACCACCACGCCTATGGAAATAGTACGCACTGCGGCAAAGATGGTGTACATGCTTTTGATCTGGCGTTCGCTAGTTCGCTAAGCTAGTGTTTATTAGAAATCGGTGATTACTAATAGTCAGCATACTATAATTTGGCTAATGTTGTATGTAGGTGTGTATGTTCGCAAAAGGCTCCGACAGTTTCGATCCATATTGCGCCAAATTCCCATGAAAGGTGCGTGAGGATACCGGACGGGTAAACCCCTATATTTGGAAGAAATCCGTTCAGAAATGGCTGAAAAAATCAACGAAAATGTGCTGAGTGCTATGGAAAAATTACCATTTGTTTGTACTCGTTACTAAGCGGCGCGTATGCGTGGTGCTTTGCGACGGGTGGTTACGCGTGGCAATGGGCGATTACGCGTAAGACACTGTATGCGGTACGCAAACTAGCAGGCTCTTATTGTTATAGTGCAAACGGTGTGGGGAAAGAAGAATGGTCAAGAACACGCCATGTTTTGGCTTTGGTTGTCGTATGTGGATACTATAGGTTACCCCACGGAGTTGAGAAGGAAGAAATTAAAATATACGAAAAATTACGGATGAAATATGGACGTTTTAATATTTAGAAAAATTATAGGCCTAAGCTATAGGATATTGCAAACTGAAGAGGAAAAAAAATAAGATTACGGGATGTTGTGACGGGGGGGGGGGGGGGTCATAAAATACGGATGGGCGAGAAACTTCATATGGGAGTTTGAGGAGTTATGAGAAAAATATGTGGAAAATACGGGAACTACAGGTTACCCCACGGGGATACGTTTGCGGAAAAAGCTACTGGAAACTTACTACGGATGAAATATTAATAGTTTTCTATTACACAAATACGAGAAAAAATAAATATATTTTTTTTTTTTTTTTTTTTTTTTAAAAGTGTTAAAAATAAAAATACACAAGGTGCGACTCGGCGTAGTTCTAAATTTCAGGGTTACGGGTTTAGTTGCGGTGGTCTCGCAAATAGTGTGTCACTTCTTCAGTGATCGACTTCCATTTCAGTGATCGCTCCCGTTCACTCATCTAGCGGGAGCCCGCGCGAAGCGGGGCCTCCGTCGTAATAAATCAAGACATGTGTACGTGCAATAAATTGTATAAATCATACTGGTCTGTATCACGATCGCATCGTGTTCTGAGTGAAGAAAAAGAATGAACCTAAATCTGAATCTCTTTCCAACCTGCACCATTAGGGTCTGATGATAAGACCATGAATTAATGAGGAAGAACAACAAAAACAAACTATAAAAAAAAACGGCGGTGGCGCTCAAAGGAGTGTGCATACAGGCCCAATCAATGGTTTCAGTTGGAGAAAAGAAGATTAGGTACACTCTTAATTTCTTAGACAAATCTAATTGAATTGCTATGTTAAAGATAATTAACTAACATGCACATATAGCTAATAAGAGATACATAAATACATATGAGGCAGTGGAACAAACATAATTGCATTACAGTAGGGAATCATATTAACATATGGCAGTGGAAAGGAGACATAGATAACAATATAAGCAATGAATACATAGTTCGGAACCGATTAGCAAGGCGTTGACATCCTTGTTGTTGTTTAATATGGATCCTCTTATATCAATGCAAGGTAGTTGTGGTCTCAAATTGTGGTGTCACTTTTTCAATAGGGTCACATTTAAGGGTAACCAGGGACAAACTTCAAAAATGCTCCAAACAGTTGCAAAGCTATCATATTGTCCGTCTAGTCATAAGGATTGCCTAAAATATATAGTTTAAAACCAATGGTCATATATGGTACAGAGTTGTAGAGTAAAAATGGCTACAAATTGTAAAAAAGGTCAATTTCCATTTGTACAGGAGTCAAAATCAGAAGATGCTCCATGGGTGTAACAAATTGAAACAAAAAGTTCATCTAGCTAATGGTCAAAATAAGGAATAGTTTTGTAGCATCTGCAATGCCATAATTTATCATGTTATGTGACAAAATAGGCCACAGGGCAACCAATAATTCCAATTGGCATTGACCTTCTTTGACCTTTATCTCGGTAAGTAAACCATTTAACAAACCAAAAACTATACTTTTAGGAGTTTTCTTTCTCAGGCAATAATTTGCAAGTTTTTAAAATAGAATCAGAGCAACTTACAATGTTGACTTCTGTACAAATTGAGATTGACCTTTTTACCGTTTTAGTTCCTTTTTACCCTACGTGTATAACTCCAAAACAATGGTCGAAGTGGTACAAACTGTACATTTTTGGAATCCTTATGACCAGACGGACAATATGGAATTTTTTTCAGCATGTTTGGAGTAGTTTAAAAGTTTGACCAGAGGAGAACCTTAAAATGGCCCCTACTGAAAAGTAACACCACAATTTGAGACCACTAACTACCTTGCATTGACATAGAGGGTCCATACTATACCAACGTGTCAACATTAGATGTAGGCGGGCATGGACGAAATCCTTAAATAAGGATCCTATGATATTCTGCTTCTTTCTTTATTCGGGGCGACATGCATTAAATTCGAGCATTTAATTTTCAAATAGTGGGAGGTCTATAATGGCAAATGGCGATCGTGTTTATGGGCAATTTTTTTTACTCACAAAAACATATTGTAGTTTTTAAAAGCCACACGTTTTGAGATGGACCTACATTATGGGTGGTATTGTCTGTTCGAGTATTTTTCTAGGCTCCTCAAATCAACCTTTAAACAGGCCATATGGCCTCGTTTAAAATCAATCTGAAAAAAATCTCAATTAATATACAACACTTATTCGCCAAAGTGCCATAAATCAATTGATATTACCTTTGTCTCCAAATTGATAAGTTTCCTGGAATTCCCCTTGT
Organism: Ophioderma brevispina; assembly: GCA_023653785.1. Lineage (NCBI taxonomy): Eukaryota > Metazoa > Echinodermata > Ophiuroidea > Amphilepidida > Ophiodermatidae > Ophioderma > Ophioderma brevispina. The sequence goes on from JAMKCH010026192.1 coordinate 23,444, forward strand.
TTTGCACTCTAATTTTCGAGCGTGTGTGGTAGAGTGGTTTTAAATTGTCTTGTGTGTTTTTATCTGATTATGATTACTGGAACTGTTTTATTTAAATTGTTGTCTTCGACATTTGTATATTGTATGCCCCTTAAACTGTATTGATGGATTTATCCCATTAATTTGGCCTTTTGATAGTCAATTTCAGTCAACGTGCATTAAATGCATGTTTTTCACGTTAGTACCCTTATGGTTTCATTACTTAATATTTTTGTGACACAGTCAAAGATGTAATTTTAAGGTAAATTTCATTTATGTGGCAAACTCACAGGAGTATTTGCAAAATTCGTAAAAAAAGGTAAGGGACGGACCTGTAGACAAAGGAACGGAGTGCCCATCTCTCTTTCGAAGCGATTGGGCTCCACCATATATATATAATGTTGCTGTAAGGGGTTCGCTACACCTCCTCTACAGTCGATCTGTTACCTTCCCGCATTGAATAATGCCGGTGTAAAGAAATTGAGTGTCCCCCATGAGAGAGTGTCCTAGCTACCATAGCAACATGTACGGAATAAACGTGACCTTGTATACGAGGCCATTTGGGTACAGTGCGAACCAAAAACCTATGTCATATCAGCACTCATGCGAACCATAGACAGATGGGTGGTAGGACACTCAGTCACGCGGACACGGTAGTTTATGCCACCGGTACCCATTTATACACCTGGGTAGGAGGAGTAATTGAGGTAAAACTCTTACTAAGGGCGAAAACACATTGGCCACAGCGGGCCTAGAACTAAAAACCTTTGCGTGCGAGTAGGGTGCTTTATCCACTGGACCACATGTTGCCCTCAAATTCGTTAAATAGCCCAATGTCACACAATAGGCCTTAATGTTTCACAAATTAGTGAAGTATCTTAAAAAGTAACCAACAACATAATGAGATTCATCAGTATTATAGGTGTTAGGTGATTTAGGACCGAACACCTATAGATTATATATATCGCTCCTCTACACCCAAGCTTGATACCTCAGTTGAAGGAACGCCGCTCTAGTAATAAGAGCGTCGACGGTTCGAATCCAGTCAAGCGCACTTTTCCAACACTTGTGGCGCGGCATCTACATGGAAAGATTAATAAAATATTCAGTTGTTTTTGTGTTCAGGTTACGATAGAGATGTCGGTATAAATAAACATAAATTGATTTGGTATATATTTATCGGAGAATGGTAAAACCTTATAGCCTTGGTGACTTCAAAAATATACTATATATTATAATATATATTGATATTTTGAAAATTGAGATTTCGCAAATTTGATAGCCTTCTCCACTCATGCACAATCTCCACTGGCTGCCCATAAGAGACCATATAATTCAAACTATGCCTTACAATTTCCCTTTAAGTGTTTGCAAGGATCTGCACCACAATATCAATTGACCTTATCACAATAAGAAAACAACACTTGGGCCATGCACAAGATTCAGCAACTGACTAAACTCTCCTCAACAGCTTTCCTGGAAGAATCGCATGCGATAGGGCATTCAAGCAGCCGCACCAACACTGTGGACTGCCTCCCACAAAACATCAGGGAGGCAGGCTCAGTTGTAACTTTCAAAAAATGTCTGAAGTATATTAATATGTTTAATTCATATCATGTTTGCTTTGCATTATATTCGCTGTTCTTGTTATTTCCTGCGCCTTGATCTAGATGTAAAGGCGCGTTCTAAATTCTGTATGTATGTTACTGAGACCTGGCGAATCCCAGCTAATATTTAGCTAATTGCCAAGATGAATGTTCACAACGTAGCACCAGGGTCAAAGCCGATTTAAAGTCTGTGCCTCTGAGTCAACATTGGTCTATACCAACTATGCATTGAGGGTTGGTCCTAAAGCTTACTGGACGGCCCAACCCTGATATTGACAAAAGATGCAGGACAACTTTGTTCGACGCAAAAATGCTTCATCATTAGCACATTTAAGGTCCAGACACTTCAAACAACAGCCAAGAAGAAGAACTCGTACATGAAGTACAACTATATGATATTGATGTCATCAGCATACAAGAAACACCGCATTACACAGTGAACCTCTACTACAGGAGATCCATGGATATGCACTTATTACAGACTCTGATGGAAGAACAAGAGCAATGCAGCTACAGGAGGTGTGGGGTTTATTTATCACCAAAGGCTCTCAAAGGCATGTGCCAACCTTGTCACACTTTAATGACGATCTTGAAGATTACACTGACGGGAAATCCTGAAACAACAAACAGTCATTGCGTTACAGCCCCACAACGACTATCCAGAAGAAAACGTCTCTCACTTTTACATGAAACTTTCCAATGCCACCAGTACAGTTTCCAGCCCATAAATCTTCTGTACATCATGTGAGAGTTTACAACGCTAAGCTTGGGCCTGACGACGCGATGTTCACTTGCAACAACGAGTCTAACAGAAGTGGAATGTACATGAAGGACTTATGGAACAATTTAACATGTTGCCACTATACCAACTTCCACATCATTCAGGTACACTGTGGACACACCGACGCCAAAATGGAGAATTGTCACTGGACTTATATTCTGGTCAGAGAAGTGGAGTTAAGAGCATTAAGAACTCAAGAGCTCAAAACTTTTGAAGCTGTAAGTCTTGATCACAGAATTGGTCTCTGGCAGGAGCCAAGATAAGTTATCGTCAGAGTTAACCACCTCCCAGAGATCCCATGAAAACAATCGACGGGAGGACGTAGTGGGGGATACAAAGCTTTGTGAGCAGGATACTGTAGCGTACATAAAAGGTTCAACACTCTGTTGTGAGCTTGAAGACAAGAACTCCAGCGCAGTATATAATGTTTCCTCACTTCAGGCCAAGAAAGAAATGGATTGGAAGATGTACCTAGAAGAAAGAAGAAAGAACTGCATTGCCTCAAACGACACAGTCAGCAAAGCCAGAGAAAAAACCTGAAGTTGAAGCAAGAAACACGTACTAAATCCACCAGAAGCTTCCAGCAGAACCTTGAATGTGTAGGCTGTACTGATGACGATTACAAGTGGTGCTTGAGGAGCATGTGAAGTCCAAGGCTGAAGCACTTGACGCCCTACATTTGAAACAAGCATGCTGCTGCCTGGGAGGCCTTGAGGAAGCGACCGATAGACGGCTACCCACTGTAAGAATCAAAGTGAAACAACTGAAGAGCGCCTGCACATGTTTCAAGCCTTTAGTTCTCTAGTGGCAAGCAGTTCAGAATAACATAACCTTGATGAACTTTCTTCAACACAAGATAGCAGACACCCTTCCCAGACAGACTGGACCTTTCACTATGGAGGAGCTTCAGATCTGTCCGAAAAACTGAAGACACCAAGACACCTGGTCCCGACGACGTTCCTGCAGTAGTCTGGAAGATCCACCTAGTCCATCTCAACTGTAGAATTTGTAATAACACCTACAGGGGAAACAAACCAGATGCCTTTTCAAATCATCCTCATCCTCTACCAAAGAAAGGGGACTCCAACTACCCAAAACCAGAGAATTACAAGTCACCACTGGCTCTAAGATCTACAACTCCATGCTGCACTCAACAGATCACTCCTCACATAGATCCCATTCTCAGACGGAACCAGAAAGGTGTTCGACAAATGCAGTCACACACTCTCGATACTTGCCCTCAGAAGGATCATAGAGGCGTTGAGAATTTCCAAGAGAAAAGCTTCCAATGGTTTCGTAGAGTTTCAAGGCTTTTGACAGTTAATAGAGATGTATTGCTGCATATTCTCGCCAAACTACGGTTGTCCCAGGTGAGACTGTCAAGGCAATTGCCATCATGTATGATAACACTTATAGCTTTGTGCAGACCATGGAGGGGCCCACAAAGGAGGTTCCTAACCACTAATGGAATCCTCCAAGGGAGAATACTCTTGACTCCCTATCTCTTTGTAGTCGTGTGATTAATCCTCAGAACAGAGTCTTGACATCATTGAACGACAAAGACTGCACCATCAAACCCCAGCGTTCCAGACGTCAAACTGGGTCAGCATCTCACAGACCGTGACTACGAAGATGATCTAGCTCTAACAGCTGATTGATATGTGGTGCACAAGTCTACTACATCACTTGAGAATGCCTGCAGACAAGGTCGGCCTACATCTACATGCCAAGAAGAATGAATATATGACTGTCAATGAGGAAGACGATCATTAACCTATCTGCCAAACAAATGGTAGCCAACTCAAAGAGGTAAGGGAATTCAAGTATCTAGGGTCCTATGTTGCAGAACGAAAGAAAGACTTCTGTCACGCAAGGACAAGCTTGGAATGCCTGCAATAATACCACCACTTATGCAATCTGGTATCTCCATTCAACCAAGCTGAAATCTTTAGAGCCTGTGTAGAGAGTATCCTGAGAGAGACCTGGACCATGAAGAACTACAGGATAGACCGGATGGCACCTACACCAAGCTTATTATGCGAGTACAAAACATATCCTGGCACGAGCACAAGACCAAAGCACAGAATATATGGAGATATCCCTAACGATTTCATTTCTGTTGCCCAAAACGCCGTGCACGATTTGCCGGTCAGTCATAGTGCGATTGATCAAGTAGTCTAAGACGTCACATGTTGGAAGTTACATGCCAAAACAGGGTCGTCGCCCCTTTAACTACATTGGTGTGATAGCTCGAGACATCCCCAGGATCCATCGAACATCCCAACCTAATGACAAACAGGGACATTTGGCGCTTAAATGGTGAACAGCATCTAGGCTGCGGCCGTTAGATAGATAAGATGTATGTATGTATATAAATATATAGGCCTATTAAGGGTGAGATATAGGGTAAACCCGATTAAAACCTTGTTACCAAATGAAACCGAGGACATTTTTGACACAATGGTTACATTTTAGGATACTTTACTGTGAAAACGTCCAAGTTTTTTTTTCCATAGCAACCTAAAAATCTTAGTGCTGGCCGTGGAGGTACTTCTTTATCAATGCCGTATTTCGCTTCTTGTTATAAAATATATGTTTTGGAGACGTACATTTTTAGTATTATGGATGATTCAAATGTATTATAGGTTACAGTTCAGCTGATTATTTTTAGCATAATTAAATATGACAATAAACCAGTAAAATTGTAAAGTGAAGATGTTGAGGCCTTGCATTTTAAAGTGACACTGGCACTTTGAAAAATAGTGCCTCAGATTTTCAAAAAATCGATATTTTGCATGGTTGTAAGGCTTTTATATACAAAGCCCTCACCCGAAATGATTAAAACCAAATCGCTTCCTATGGGTAAACAGAACGATTTAGAAATTTAACCGTCGCCGCGACGTTAAATTCAGCAGACGACGGCAAAATGGCGTTTAACACAAGAACACCGCACGCCGTTTGCATGTTTCCCACGCTATGAACACTGTTTGATCGGTCTATACCCTTTGTGGTTCAATTATTCATTGTAGTCCGAGTCAAAAATATTTCATGTAATTTTTTTTTTTTTTTTTTAATTTAAAACTTAAAAAGTGGACTACAAATTACCGGAGCTTATCCTCAATCAAGTCCCTATCTGTTTTGGGGTATGTTTTTTTATGTGAAAATATATCTCTGTTCTTCCAATGGCCTAGACTATAATTTGAAAGCAAATTGAAGAAATTTCATATTTTGTGAAATGTACCAGTGCCGCTTTAAGGATACAATAGCTTGCAGTTAATTTAGTAAGATGAAATTTGCTGTATTTATCCTTCACTTATTATATTTCATACGTAGGCGAAATAAATTACTTTTTCCATCACACAGTGTGCATGTGTAGGTATTGTATTATTGCAACGCTTATTTTGTAATTATTTTTTTTAATGCAGCATCGCCAGATGTCACTAACTTCAGTTTAAATTACCCCAACAAATTTCATAAAGCCCTGCCAGAAAAAGAAAAAATAAATGGACTACTTAAAAGGAATAAACACAGGAATGATGCAGTGATTAAAGAAATATATAATAAATAAAACATTGTAAAATTGTTGTTTTTCTAGTATTATTGCCAAACAAACCTGGTAATGTCAATTTGTCAAATATAAATTAAAACTTCCACA
>JAMKCH010026193.1:0-37395 GCA_023653785.1 Ophioderma brevispina
TATCATATTTGTGTAACCTTTGTGAATGGGAGTTGAATCCCATAATAAGCCCTAAAGATCAAACAGTTTTAGTTATGTATTTTTTAATGTATGAAAATACATAACAAAATACATAACAATGAACTTCCTATAAATTTTAACAACATATTTCGCATGGCATTTCTATTCTTATCATGAATTATGCCCCAAGAGCCGCTCATTCATTACGCCCATCTTACTTTACCCCTAATCTGGCAATGAATACTATCCTCCATCATGGGCCTCTATTAATGGGGAAGTTCTATTCGGATAATATTAACCAATCTCGTTCTTCTTCCCCAGTACCAGAAATATCTTGGTTTTTAGCTTATGACTATTATCTGTCACATTGATTATGTTCTCTTATGTAATTATATACACTTTATCATATATTGCCCAACATTCTTTGCACCTGTTTCGTCCTGTTTGTATAAGGCACCTGAGATCTCATGTTCTCAATTGTTTGTTGTTGTGATATGGGGGGGGGTGGCCGTCCTTAAAAGCTTGCTCATCTTCGGGTCAACCTGCCAATGTCTATTTATACTTTTTTGTTCAATATAATGTATTTTTGGTAAATAAACGAAACTGATAAAAACACTGATAACTTTTATTCTATATGAAATGTAAATTCCAAATAAAAATGGCCAATTACAGATTACTGCATTTCACAATATCTCCAAAAAAATCCAGTCTTTCTGAAGTCAAATGTGAATATGTTTAACTAATATTTAATTTAAAATTTAACAAACAAATTTGATCAATTTAGTTTTAAAAAGTATTACATTTAATCCACACAATCTGGGAGGCTATTTTTGCCCAACTCTGTTGGAAGTGGCATCACAGAGAGGCTGTTATGTTTTATCATGGCATGATTTGGGACTCAGAGTTGCAAATCTATATGATTGTTACTCTTGCTTGATTACGCATGATTTTGTTATTAACAATTAACAATTCAGTAGATTAGAATTCTATCTTTTGTCACTACGAACTTGTGGCAATTCAAGTTTGGCTTTCTCTGTTTATTTTAAACATTGGATTAATTCTGCATGTGTTTCCGCAAGGTATATTTCTTACCGTGTCTGTGGGGTATTTGGAGATCTTTGCATCTCATGTTTGCTACCAAACCTAAAGAACTGTAAAACAATAATCAATGGCCTGGTATTCTGAAAGGATCTAACTTTAGTAATGGGTTAAACCAGGGTAGTCCTACAAGATTGGACCTTTTTTCCTTTCAAACATACGTGAAATTTAAATTTAAAATGGTGAGAATTCCTCCTTATGTAATGGTGAGGAAAAGTCCTTCTGGATGGGGCCCGGAATGGTGATATGGTTTACACAGAGATATAGAAAATTCCTTGGATGGGCCCGAATGGAGGCATGTTACAGAGAATAAACACCATTTTGATTGGTTACTCAACGGGGGCTGCTATTCTCATCTTGTGTCTGTAATGAGGCCAATCAGGACAGATTGTATCATAGATGGGTAATGCCCAAGGGGGTTTTTCTTAGTAAATTGAACCAAGTTCCTACCTGTGAATACAAACATTCTGATAGAAGCAGCCTTTGCCATTGCATCTCACAAGCTCACCCTAGCCATTAATCACAGTTATGTGGAGTGAAAAAAGCTTTTGTAGGTGAGGAAGACGCGATCCTGAAAAACAAAATAGGACTTATTTTCGGATTTAGGATTGATTTCAAACCACAGACATGCTTCTTGGGGGTGAACCACATAATAATGAAAACATTTTCAATTTTGACCTATTAGATAGTAGTTAGATAGACCCAAAGTTTTTTAAATCCGGTTTGTCCGTCAACGTGGGTGGCCGGATACACATCACATTCAGCAACATGCTTGTGTGAGGATTTATTGTAGCAAAAGGTAATTGAAGGGGAATCCCTTCCTGACGTCAATCCACAGTTTTTCGGCAGTGGGCTAGCCTTGAGCAACTATGCCTCACCATACAAGGAAGCATGTGCTGGATGTCCACCAAGCTCTAGGCTGATGCCCTTGTACTGGTAAGTGATCTTCTTCATTATACCAGGGGAACCAGCTACCCTCCTCATTCAGACTTCCTTACGAAAATCGAAATGGGGGGGGGACGGTTTTTAGCCGCCAACAACTCGGCCCTTGGGCAGGAGAGCGTGGCCTAGCGGTTAGGGTGCTTGCTCTGTGGTGCAATCTATCAAAAAATCCGGGTTCGAACCCCGGGGGGGGCACTGTGGGATGTATCTCAGGGTGCTCAATTTGGATTAATCGTATACGAGCTATTGATTAAACACAGAAATACGCTCTCCTCCAGGGTTCACTTGGAATTGGGGCAAAAGGCAAGGCAAATGATCATGAAAGCATCGCCTTCTGAGGGGAGAGTTAGCCGTCAGTCCCGTGTACAGGAGTCACAACTGTACATGGAATCACAGGCAGTGTCGAATATAAGAGTAGGGTGTAAACCCTGAATGTTCCCAATCCGCCCCAGTATCAACAAATTGGGCCATTTCGGAGGTTCCGTATCGTGGATACACGCCGCCGGATCAGCTTAATCAGTTGATTAAATCCTGCACACCACATGTGGCCATTACTAATGAACTGTGGGACATGCTAAGCAAGAAGAATCGGGCCTGGGACAGATAGTACTGGTTTACCAGGATTCCAGGTTAGCAGGCCCTCAAAGGAAAAACCTGACATGACACAGGAAAAACCTTGCCCCTGACACAGGAAAACCTGCTGACAATTCTTGGTAAATTTTGTCTAAAATGGTATTCATTTGCGAGTGATCTTCTTAAAAATTGGCTTTCGAATCATTGAAAGGGGACCGTGATTGAGCACAGAAAAAAGGGTTCCATGGGTGAGAAAGAGTTGAAAAAAGATTCAATGTGGTAAATTTATTGGGCATGTAAGGGGGTTCCCGGGCACCCCCACAGTACAGTACTTAACCAAAACAATGGTTTGGATGCCTTTGGGCGGTCCCTTAACACATTTAGATGTTAACAGTGAAAAAAAGTGAGTGCTCTGAGATATCCAAGAGGGCCGCCAATATGGCCGACACAAAAATGGTCAAATTTAATATATGTATTATGCGGCCTAAAAATTGGATATAAAAAGCATAAAGGAAATACATTAAATTATATGATTTGTTAGCTTTGAATTCATTGTGTCATTTCAGTGTATACTATACATCAAATTCATATTCATGGCGTCCAATATATGGCGCCACCCCCCCCAAAATTGAAAAAAATGATGAACAGTCATATTATTGCTCCCAACATAATCATAATATAACAAAAACCCCAAAGATTTGTGTTAGGACAATATCAAAAAACCCAATTGCTCGAATACTAGCAATGGTTATTTGAATCAATTCCAAGATCGGCGGCCAAAAAATCATCCAAAATGGCCTCAAAAAATGGGAAAATTGTAAATAACATTCATAGTTTTGCAGAAATAATGATTTAATATGGTAAAAACCACAAGATACTGATTCATGGGCCATTGTTGAAGTTAAATGCAAACATATTTGTAAATCATTCTTGCTTCAAATAAAGTGGGCCAATACTGGAGCTTTAAAGCTCTTTTACAATCGATGAATTGCCGTTTTATATGTAATATATTCAGTCATACTATGTCAAAATTATGAATAAAAAGAGGTAGATAAAGTTAGGTTTATATGACTGATTTGACCATTAATCCTATGTCTGGCATTTCTGTTACGGTAACACGAATAAATTTAAGATGGTGGATAATGTGACCCTCTTTCAAAGAGCTCTTTATACTCATACAAGTGGCTTATCTGTCATGTATCAAGTTACATTCCAAAATGATGTGGTAAAGTGTACATCAAATAAAGAAATATTTCTTTGAACAAGGAATTCATAACTGGTTTTTTTTTGTTAACATGTATAAAATCAAGTGGCGTCCAATATAGTTGCGTAAAAAAAATATTACCAATTGCAATAATTTGTAATAACAACTTAGTTGTTATCATCCAAAATACCGTACAAAGGTTTAAAATTAAAGTATGGCATATATGTCTTTCAACATAGGACATAACAATATCTGACATTTTGGTTTTGTTCATAAAAAACTTTTCAAGAATTCAAGATTGATGGCCAATATAGCTCCATTCAACCTTTCAAATCTACAAATTGGCATATATGCTGTATCATATTTGAGTCGATAATCATCCAAAATGATGATTAAAAAGTTAAGATTAAAGTATATGGGATATGTCGCTTGAACATTAGAAGAAACTCATATTCAGGTTTCGTTAACATGTTAAAATCACAATTACAGCCAAGATGGATGCCAGTCAATGATCTTTAAAACCTACAAAAAACTGTCCTAAATTTTGTAACATATTTGTTATTTATATCATCACAAATTAAAATGACAGTGTAAATTGAGACATGAATACATATGATCCTGATCATTATAAACTCCTATCCGACATTTTTAATTTGTTCACATGCTTAAAGATGAAAGGGGTCAGCGAATATGGCTGCGTCCCAAGACTTTTTCTTGCAAATATATAATAAAAATTCATAATTATCTGTATCATATTTATCATATCTTCAAATATGATGAATGTGTGATAAGTATACAGATAGCCTTGTGACCCAGTACAAACTCAAATGTTGTTACTTGTTTTGTCAATATCATTCAAGGATGCCAAGCCAATATGGTTGCTTCAAAGTTAATTAAAAACCACAAATTGCCATATATTGTATTATATAAATTTATATCATTATGATAAACAGTCGCAAAAGAAATGTATGGCATTATTCTACGACTATAAGAAACTCATATTTGTCATTGTTGTTATTATGTTGGCACATATTAAAAATTCTAAAATAGCAGGGGGGACATCATGGCTCAAAGCGTTTAAAAAACCCTGAACTTGCCTATATCTGCAATATATTTGATGATATCATTCCACATAATCAGCATGCAATAAAAGAACAAACTAAAATTCATGAAATATGTCTTTTCTTTAAAATTTAACAATTGCCTTAAATACCCACATGCAGCTGATATTATTAAGAATGGTATATTTTTATAGTCAAAGACATAATATGCCATACGAATTTACCCTTTAAGGTCATTTGGATGGAGACACCCTAAGTCTGCTTTATTACAAATATATGCAATTGGTATATTTTTACGGCAACTTATTTGGCCCAAGCCATTGAACCTTTTATGCCATGTTTAACAAAACCAGTTATGAATTCCTAATGTTCAAAGAAATATTTTTTTTTTTACGGTTGATGACACCTATACCACATCATTTGGCAAATGGTTTTCTACACAACGTATACATAACATATATGCCAATTTGTTAGGAGGTCGGTAAAGCTCTTTCGAAGAAGGTCACATGGACTCCAGCTTAATTTTATGTATGTTCGCAAAAACACAGCATGCCAGATATTGCGGACTATAGGAGTATATAATGGTCAAAACAATATATTACGCTACGCTTACTCTACCTCTTTTTATTTTCCCCTGACCTCCCACACATTTTGAATTGCATGACTAAATATATCCTACAACAATATATGGCAATTCATAGATTTAAGGAGCTTTGAGCGCCGACCCCCATCCTGGATTTCTACCCACAAGTAATGATATTACAAATATGCTTTGGTTCATTACATTCCACCAATGGGCATTGATCAGTTTCTTGTGAGCTTTCTTTGCCATACTTAAATCAAATTTGTCTGGCAAAACTATCATTATTTTTTAAATTTTACAATTTTTAAAGAATTTGAAATTCATAATGGTCCATTTTTGGACGATTTTTTTTCGGCCGCCTTGGATTTGAATTACCCGACTTAAACATTGCCAATACCCGGCACCGAGCATGGGTTTTGATGTCCCTAACCAAACATTTTGGGTTTCTTACCCTATATTTATAATTTTTTTTTGGGAAATTTTTGAACTTTTCATCATTACCTTTTCAACTTTTGGCTCCATTATTCGGACGCTCACGTGAATATTGATGGAATAGTATGTACATCTGAAAATGCCACAAATGAATTGGCAAAGCCTAACCCAAAGCATATATTTAATGATTTCTTTAGCGCTTTCTTGTATACAAATTTTAGGCGATATATTAACTTTTTAACATTTGGGACCATTTTCCATTTATGGCGGCCATATGGCGGCAATCTTGAATCTCTAAATTTGAGCACTCACTGTTTTCACTGTTTAACATCTGTAATGTGTTCCTTTAATTTGGACCCACACAAAGGCATCCACCCCAATCACAAAAGTCTGGTTTAGTTAAGTATGTTTTTTTCTGGGGGGGCGGTCACGGGAACCCCCCTACATGCCAAAACTATACTACCATCACCCATTTACAGTAAGGCCCTCCCCCCCTACCCTACTCACAGGGCCTGTAAATACCGTGTAACTTTTGCTTTTGAAATGTATGTGAGACTTGCTCAGTTTGCTATCTACAGGGAATTAGATACTACATGCTTCAACCCAGAGGGTTGTTTTGAGTCAATCCACCAAGGCACCAGTTTTGGGAAATTCACCTCCAATAGGTCATGTGATCGCCCAAAATCTATTTACACATTAAAAACCCAGAACATTACCATAATTTTTGCCCCAAAAGTGTTAGTAATTAGGGCTTTTTTTAGCATGATCCATGGAAATGTTTTGTGGGTCTCTAGCTTCTTGTACCACTTTTTATCCTAAGTACGACATGAGTTTTGTACAGTATAGTATAGGCAATTGCAATGCATTATGGGATTGGTTCAAAACACCCTCTGTTTCAACCTGAACAGGTATCGAACATACCATGACTTCTTCCAAGGGCAGTAATAGCCTGCGAGCCGTGGTGAAGGCAGCGCCCCCTAGGCTTTGTATTGTTCTCAATACCGGACCTACAACAATCTTGGTAGCATAGCAATCTTTGGTATAAGCATTCATAATGGGTAGTATAAATATGATCCATCCCTATTTGACCAAATTGACTCAGTCTGTATAGCAGCAATGGTAGGAGCCTTGGAGCCTGAAATGAAAATTTAACATGACTGAGAGGTTAACAAAATTTATGGTCATGTGTCCGATAGTCAGGGTCCATGACTGAGAGGTAACAGCATTTATGGTCATGTGTCAGATAGCTCAGTGAATGGAATGAGAGGTTAACAATATTTATGGTCATGTGTCAGATAGTTAGGGTCAAATAGCCTGAAATGCAAAATTGACATACTGAGAGGTTACAACATTTATGGTCATGGTGTCAGATAGTCAGGGTCATGACTGAGAGGTTTTCAACAGTTAATGGTCAATGTGTCAGATAGTCAGTTAACCTGACTGAGAGTTTAACAAACATTTATGGTCATGTGGTCAGATGTCAAGTGCAATAGCCTGAAATGAAAATTTGACATGACTGAGAAGTGTTAACAACCTTTATGGTCATGGGAGATAGTCAGTGTCATGACTGAAGAGGTTAAAAATCATTTATGGTCATGTGTCAGATTAGTCATGTTACAAATACTGAGAGGTTAACAAAATTTATGGTCATGTGTCAGATAGTGTCGTGTTGTAAATTTGCATGACTGAGAGGTTAAAACCTTATGGTCCGTGTCGGATTAGGCAGTTGTCATCAGGACTGAGACGCGTAACACAATTTATGGTCGTGTCGAAGGCCCAGTGTCAGATGAGAGGTTGGTTAACAACATTTATGGTCATGTGTCAGATAGTCAAGTGTCAAAACTGAGAGGTTACAAAACATTTAGGGTCCATGTGTCAGATAGTCAATGTCGAGACGAAGGGGTTAACACATTTATGGTCATGTGTCAGATAGGCAGTATCAAATATGAATGTCATTTTCTCATCGTATTCTTGATGCAACAAATGTAAAAAGGTGACACTGTTTCCATGAACCCCGAATAAATTTTGCATTTTAAGATATGTAGATTTTAATTGATGCTAACAAGCTTTAAAGTTATGTTCACACATAGACAGTGCACTTCCCGGCTTTGTCCCAAATTCAAAAAATCCAATATTAGGCTAGGATATCTTGTTTTCTATTGATTTTCTGGCGACGTGTCTGGGTTTTGTCTGGGGCAGGTACAAATAAAATCAACTATGGTATGGCTTACTGAAAGTCCTTTAAAAAGGATGTATTACATTGAGTAAGGATACTCATTTCAAAATTTAGTATATCAAATCGCTTCCAATAGGGCAATTTCATCATATCAATAAATTATTATTATTACTGTTATGCATGAAAATGGAAATTTAAATATTTTGCAGCTGCCCTTTCAAGATGTTTTCTGATTATAGTATAGCAAACCACCAATTAACAGTTATGGCCAAGATTGTTCGCTTGGTTTAAAGGCTTGCAGATGAAGTTCAAAAGTTTTTTTTAAGCAATTATTTAATGAGGATCGACATACTTGTTCCTTAAATGTAGAAATATTTCAAAGTCTCAGGTCATGGTATTCTGAAATGAACAATCTTCGGTGGAATTTTGTAGCATTTTGTAAAAAATAGTGAGTATCAGAGATCACTGATATTGTGTTACAAAAATCATCTTCGGTAATAAAAAGATATGTTGTTCAGAGACAAAACAAATAGGGTTGTATTATTTACATTTTAAAGAGAAAAAACCTAACCCTGTGATGTGTCTTGACTTGCAATTATTACCAAGACGTCCAACGCTGTCCTTGCTAATTTGGTTGCATCTGACAGAAACCGTTGTGAACCGACTAGCAATGTTAACATATCTGGCATATGACTAGATGAAGACAGATTGGATGAATGGTCAGGCGCCAATCCCAGCTGTATCTTGGGTTGCTATGAAGAGTATGATGAGCTGGTTGTCACAGGACATGTAGTTAAACCATGGATCCAGTGAGTTATTTGGAGTGCCTTGAACCTGCAGAAAAATTAAAGGTATAGGAGGAGGTATTAGTAATTTAACAACACACAAACACTATTGGATTCATTTTAGAGTACAAAGATATTTATTTATTTCAATTCATTTACATCATTTGCCACTGTGACATTCATTTTATTTATAGCATTGTCCAAAAAGCAAGGCAAGGAGCCCAATAGTGATGACTAATCCAATAAATTGAAAGGGGGAGGAGTGTATTAACACCCAACGAAAAAAAGGGAACGAAAATGAGAAAAAAAAACAAGGTTTAAAGTCAATTTAACCCTTTTTTACCAAATGGACCCAAGGCCACATGACCCATCTGTGAACTCATGCTGCACCTACAGCTACTTGAGCGACCATCATGTTTTGAGATGGACCACCTATTACTTGCTTAGATCAAAAGGTACCGTTTACAAGGATGTGCAGCAATTAACCCGATTTTGACCATATTGAACCCTTGAAAATTGACCCCATTTCAGATCCCAGGCCACCGCCTACTGAGAAGATTTACATCTATGTTGCAAAGATGGGCACCCACACTTACTTAGATCCAAGATATCGCGTGGGACAACACCACGCACAGAACAGAGGAGCATTGCTATAGTCAAATTCACCAACAAAGTTGGCGTTTGGGGACCGAAATATGTAAAAAAGATGTTAGAGAAGAAAGCCCAGTTTTAGAAGCAGGAGGAACCGGAAGTATAGTTAGTACCCAGAGAAAAGTGTGACGGAAGAGTATGGACTGGAATCCAAAAGACACATGAAATTGCAGGCCCGACCAAAAGGGTCGCAACTGGGACCACATTGGTGCCAAAGCACGGGAAGACCAACTGCACTAACCCTAAGGTAGGTAAACGAAGGAAATCTTTCCAAGGTCAGTTATGTCTTACTGACTGTTATAACATGTCACTTTGATGTTTGCAAAACTGCCATATATTAAGATGGAGATGCCTTGCATTTGATCATGACCCACTTCAGATGACCCCCCAGCCCACGCTACTTGTTGCAAAGATGGGCACCCACACTTACTTAGATCCAAAAGATGTGCGTGGGACACAACACCGCAATGGACAAGGGAGCTATTTCATGTCCCCCTGCACCAAACAAAAAGTTGGCGGGGGACCAAATATTGTAAAAAGATGTTAGAGAAGAAAAGCCATTTTTAAAGCAGGAGGAAAACCGGAGTACCCAGAGAAAAAGCTGTGAGCCGAGTATGGACTGGAATGCAAACACAGGACATAGAAGGCCGACTAATAAGGTTCGAACCTGGGACAACATTGGTGCAAAGCAATGGCAACCCACTCCGCTAATCCCCTAAGGTCAGGTACAACAAAGAAATATCTTTCCAGGTCAGTTATGTCTACTGACTGTTATAAATTGTACACTTTGATGTTTTGCAACAACTGCCATATTAGTTATAAGATGGAGATGGCTGTGCTTTGATTTCATTGAAATCAAAGAAGGTTTTTAAAGGAAGCATTATTCCAAAAACAACAATTGAAGAAAACAAAAATCTGAAGAAAACAAAAAGGATCAAAGTTTTTAAATAAATTCTTTAACAATTGTATCCCTATCATAGAAGGGAAAAACCAAGGGGGTGAAGCCCATTAAAACCAGTGTCCGTGCTAGGCGCTGACATCTTGAAATTGCACGGAAATAATTATAGTTTGGGTGTGTATAACACACATAATGTCAATTCGATACAAACAACCGGCAAAAATATCATTGTTGGATGTTGGGTGCTATGGGTGGTTAAATTTGTCCTACCATGGCCACACAACGATATGAAAGAACGTAGCCGTCTTGATTTAAATAAACCGCCTCAATAATACATCTTTTCACCTAAGCGCGCATTGCATTATGAGAAAAAAGAGGTATCTGAGAACAATGATCCAGGTACACTATATTACACCTGGCCACCTCTAACACATAATTCAATTTGTATCACTACCGATTAGTGTATATGCAGAAGCGGGCACCCACAGTATGTGGAAGAAAGCGCAGGCAGCCATTGTTTCTTGTGTTTACTCTGTTTTCTTGTGGTCGGCAAAACATGCGAGACGATTGAATTTCTAAAGTTGACGTAACGTTTTGCCTCTCTATCTAGATAGAACCTCTTTGAGGGAAACATAATATTTTCTTTCTTTAATGAAGAAATATCACATCCACCGATCATTATTTTTAAATATAATGTAATTGCATTTTACTACATTTACATACCTTGCATTTTTTAACTTGAAATATTAAAGTTAGATATGTACCTGGATTATAGGACTCTTTTGAAAGCATTTTTAAGGCTTTTAAAAAACTCACATCGGACTTTCCCCACCCACTTCCTCACACTGTGTCTGCCAGGGATTGATTTGCAGATTCAGGAAAACAATCTCCAATACCCACTGGTTGTGTACTCTTGTTGGGTCTACATGGAATGCTTGACCAAACTGGTGTTGAGGATTTGTAGGTAGAAGTGGCACACCTTAGCCTTCTATTGATATTGAGGCCACTCTTGCTATTCCTTCTTTTGGTTTTGTAAAAACAAACTAAGCCCTGCATATAATCAACAAAAACAAAATACCCCAGTGTTCACAGGATGTTGTGTGTGTCATCTGCCGTCACGGTTTGTGAATGGGGAATAAAGGTTAATGAGGTCACCAACATGGGGACACTACCAAAGGAACACTGGATCTAAAAAAAAGTCATCCAAAATCGCTTGACATACATGGATACACGAAAGCCATTGAAAATATCACCTTTTTTGGCCACTAGTTCAATGAGGTCCGGGGGGTACAATGTTTACAATATCTGGGACAATTCCCAAGGATCATGGATCCAAGTGTCATGGAAATCGATCCACATATGTGGATACACCAAGCAATTTTATAGTTCTGAACCTTTTTGGGGTCACAAAGGACACATGAGGTCATCAACATGGGGAAACACTACCCAAGGACAATAGACTATTTGCGCGATCCCCGCAATGACCACATCTCAGTCGGTTGCCCATTTCCACCGGAACTTTTACCAGCCTTAAGTCGGCTCTACGCTAAAAAAACATACGGGTTAGGAGCGTAACGAGACATGAATACCATAAAACTTACCCTATCTGTGACGTTGCACATAGTTGTGTAATCGTCCGGCAGGTGCCAAGTAGGGCACAGTTACGATCGAAAAAGATAACATCATTTTGTCGTGAATTCAAACACCGTACTCGATGTTTTTTGTCCAAGATATTTCTACATTTTTGTAAGATTAACTTCACGTGAAAAAAGGTACTTTGTATTGTAATTTGGCACTGTTCGGCGACGGAAGAACGAACAAATTTTTTTGTAAAACATGACCTCTGGTACAAGTTCCCGGATGGAGTGGGCACGAAGGAGCTGCATTTCGGGGATCGCGCAAATAGTCTATTTTATATCCACGGTCATGGATATTGATTAAAAAATTTGGATTTACACCAAGCAATAATTCTGACCATTTAGGGGCCATGACCTCAATGACCCCTAGATGACCTTTGACCCCACTGATGAGAGGCGTAACTGTTGGGGCCAACACAAGGCCATAATTGCCAAGTGGCATGAAAATGTATGCATATATGAGGAAACAGCAGGCAATTAGTTGAGGGTTAAAGGTGGATTTCATGATACCAGCACCATTAAATTTGTTTATTGTATCTGGAGAAAAGATTATTTCCAAATTTCAGTCAATTTGATGGTGCATTTTGATGCTATGGCAGATGTTTGTATCATAATGGCCCTTACTGTCCGTTTATGTACAGAAACAATACAAAATTATGGAATTTCTTCCAGAGGCAGATCGACTTTGGCCTGTACTACGATTAAGCAAACATACTATAGGCCGGAAGTGAACATCCGGAGGTTCAACAAAATCTGCTTGGGAACGGCATGGCAAACAAACATGTTTTTTTTTTTGTTTTTTTTTACCATTCGATGCGCCACTGCACGCAACAGTGGCATTTACGATGTGCAGTGATTTAAGAAGCCAATTTGCGCAGGTTGTTGTCACCACGAGTGGGGGATTCCCTGGGCTTCCCCTTTGTTTTCACCGAGATGTGATGTGACGTCAGTCCGTCCTGGCTATACTAGACCAAAGGTTCATTGGACGATTATAAAAATCTCAACTTTTTAGGTTGAAGTCGGGGGGGGGGGGGCCGAAGGCTGTGGATCACGAAAAACCAATATACATGTCACGAAAACCAATGTCCAATTACATGCCTTATTAGTGAAATCTAACAATGCATAGTTTGTTATACAAATGACTATGTGCCAAAATGTCCAATGGTCAATGCATCTTTTAGAGTCACTGGTGCAATGAGAAAAATAATGAACTTTGTCGTGATCCTAACTCAATTTTGATGAGGTCAGTTGCAGAGGAACAATATTATTGATCATCAGTGCAGCCACCTGCAACATTTCATTGTTTTTTTAAACCCAACACGGCAAGAACGGCCATTAGGTTACCTCAATTTGCCTTGTATTGCTCTCGGGACGTCAACTCCACAGGACCTGTTAAAACTAGATTTTGCCACAATGAAACTTACCTAAAATTTCCACAGATGTATTGGAATAAATAATCCAAATAGCTGTCAAAACTGGGTTGCCATTGATATTTTTTGTTTTATTTTGGGTTTTTTAAATACTAATGCGTCTTGTCAAAGCTGTGCTTTTCAAAAGTTAATTCATTAACACATTCTAATTTGCTTCAGACAAAATAATGTTTGCAAAGCCATGTCAGTGTTGAATTAACCCCCTGGGCACTACTGTACTACTTATGATACAGTCTGGTCTGATTGGTGCATTACAAGACACAACATGAAGATGCCCTTTGCATCTGTCTTTTAACCCTCTGGCACTATCATCTTATGATACAGTCTGTCCGATTGGCTCATTCAATACACAACATGAGATAGCCCTTTGCATCTGTCTGTTAACCCTCTGGCACTATCACCTATGACACAGTCCTGTCTTATTGTTTCATTACAAGACACAACATGAGATAGCCCTTTGCATCTTTCTGTTAACCCTCTGGGCCCTATCACCTATGATACAGTCTGTCCGATTGTTCATTACAAGACACAACATGAGATAGCCCTTTGCACTGTCTGTTAACCCTCTGGCAACTATCGACCTATGATACAAGTCTTTTCCTGCTTGTTCATTACAAGACACACTGATAGCCCTTTGCATCTGTCTGTTAACCCTCTGGGCACTACCACCTATGAACATCTGTCGATTGGTTCTTACAGGACCAACATGAGATAGCCCTTTGCAATCTGTCCTGTTAACCGCGCTGTGCACTATCATCTATTATAACAGTCTGTTGATTGGTGTCATTACAAGACACCACTGAATAGCCCTTGCATCTGTCCTGTTAACCCTCTGTGCCCTACCACTATGATACAGTCTGTCTGATTGGTTTCATTACAAACAACATGAGATAGCCCGTTGCATCTGTCTGTTACCCTCTGTGCACTATCATCTATGATACAGTCTGTCATGAATTGGTTCATTACAGACCACAACATGATATAGCCCTTTGCATCTGTCTTTTAACCCTCTGTGCACTCTCACCTATATACATCTGTCTAGTGGTTCATGTACAATGACACAACATTAGATAGCCCTTCATCTGCTGTTCCCTCTGTTGCACTTACACCTATGATTCAAGTCCTGTCTGATTGTGTTCATTACCAGACACAACATAGATAGCCCTTTGCATCGTCTGTAACCCTCTGTGCACTATCACGCTATGATACAGTCTGTGCTGATTGGTTCATTACAAGACACAACATAGATAGCCCTTTGCATCTGTCTGTAAACCCTCTGGGCCTATCACCTATGAACCGTCTGTCTTATTGGTTCATTACAAGACACCACATGAGATAGCCTTTGCATATGTGCTGTTACACCCCTGGCACTACCACCTATGAACAGTCTTGTCCTGATTGGTTCATTCAGACACAAGAGATAGCACTTTGCATCTGTCTGTTAACCCTCTGTGCACTATTACCTATGATACATTCCTGTCGATTGGCTCATTTACTGACACACATGATATAGCCCTTTGCATCTGCTGTTAACCCTCTGTGCACTATCATCTAATACGTTTTGTCCTGATGTGCCTTACAATACACAAGGGCATGAGATAGCTCCTTTGCATCTGTCGGTTAACCCTCCTGGGCACTACACCTATGATACAGTCTGTTCTGAATTGGTTCATTACAGGACACGAACATGAGATTAGCCCTTGCATCTGTCTGTTAACACCCTCTGGGCACTATGTCACCTATGATCAGCTGTCTGATTGGTGTCATTACAGGACCAACATGAGATAGCCCTTTGCACTGTCTGTTACCCTCTTGCACTAATCACATGTAACAGTGTTTCGATGTTCATTACAGGACACAACCTGAGATAGCCTGTTTGCCTCTGCTGTTACCCTCGTGCACTATCACCTATGATCCATTCTGTCTATTGGTTCACTTACAGACACACATGAGATAGCCCTCTTGCATCTGTCTGTTAACCTCTGGGCACTATCTCACCCATATGATACAGTCGTTCCTGATTGGTTCATTACAAGACACAACCCATGCGATAGCCCTTTGCATCTGTCTGTTAACACTCTCTGGGCACGATCACCGATGATAGTCTGTCTGAATGGTTCATTACAAGCCACAACATTAGATAGCCTCTTTTGCATCTGTCTGTTAACCCTCCTGGGCACTATACCTATGATACAGTCTGTCTGATGGCTCATAACAGGACACAAAATAAGATGCCCTTTGCATCGTCCTGTTAACCCCTCTGTTTCACTATCACCTATGATAACGTCCGTCTGATTGGTTTCATTCCAAGACACACATGAGATAGCCGTCTTTGTATCTGTCTGTTACCCTCTGTGCACTATCACCTATGATACAGTCCGTCTGATTGGTTCATTACACGTACACAACCTGAGATTAGCCCTTGCATCTGTCGTTAACCCTCTGGGCACGTATCACCTACTGAGACCAGTCTGTCTGTATTGGTTTCCTTACAAGACACAACATGAGATAGGCCTTTGTATCTGTCTGTTAACCCTCTGTGCACTATTACCTATGATCAGTCCCGTCTGATGGGTTCATTACAGAACACAACATGAGATAGCCCTTTGCATCTTCTGTTAACCCTCTGGGCCACATCACCTATGATACGTCGTCTGATTGGTTCATTACAGACACAACGGAGATAGCCCTTTGCATCTGTCTGTTAAGCCTCTCGGGCACTATCACCTATGATACAGTCCGTCTGATTGGTTCATTACAGACACAAACATGAAGATAGCCTTTGGCATCTGTCTTTTTACCCTCGGGCACTTCACCATGATACCAGTCCGTCTGATTGGTCATTACAGACCCAACATGAGATAGCCCTTTGCATCTGTCTGTTAACCCTCTGGCACTATCACCTATGATACGGTCCGTCTGATTGGTCATTACAAACAACAACATGAGTAGCCCTTTTGCATCCTGTCTGTTAACCCTCTGGGCACTATCTCCACCATTATACAGTCGTCTGATGTTCATTACAAGACACAACCAGAATAGCCTTCTTTGCTCTGTCTGTTACCCTCTGGGCACTATCACCTATGATACAAGTCTGTCCTGATTGGTTCCATTACAAGACACAACATTAGATAGCCCTTTGCATCTGTCCTGTTACCTCTGCACTCTCACCTATGATACAGTCTGTCTGATTGGTTCATTACAAGACACACATGAGATAGCCCTTTGCATCTGTCTGTTACCCTCTGTGCACTATCACCTATGATACAGCCTGTCCTGATTGGTACATTACAGACCCACATGAGATAGCCCTTTGCATCTATCTGTCTGTTAACCTCTTGTGCACTATCACCTCTATACAGTCTGTCTATTGGTTCATTACAGACACAACATGAGATAGCACTTTGCATCTGGCTGTTAAAAAACCTCTGGCACTATACCTAATGGATACATCCTGCTAAATGGTTCATTACAGGACACACATGAGATAGCCCTTTGGCATCTTTGCATCTGTCTGTTACCCTCTGTGCAATATCACCTATGGATAAGTCCTGTCTGATTGGTTCATTACAGGACACAACATGAGATAAGCCCTTTGCATCTGTCGTTACCCTCTGGGCACTAGCACCTATGATCCAGTCTGTCTGATTGGTTCATTACAAAGCACACACACATGAGATAGCCCTTTGCATCTGTCTGTTACCCTCTGTGCACTATCACCTATTAATACAGTCGTCTGATTGTTTATTACAATACACCACATGAGATAGCCCTTTGCATCTGTCTGTTAAAACCCTTGGCACTATCACCTAGATACAGTCCGTCTGATTGGTTCATTACAGACACAACATGAGATAGCCCTTTGCATCTGTCTTTAACCACTCTGTGCACTATCACCTATGATACAGTCCGTCGGATTTGTTCATTACAAGACCAACATGAGATAGCCCTTTTTTCATCTGTCTGTTAACCTCTGGGCACTATCACCTATATACAGTCTGTCTGCTTGGTTTCTCACAAGACACAACATGATATAGCCCTTTGAGCAATCTGTCTGTTACCCCTCTGGGCACTATCACCTATATACAGTCCGTCTGATTGGTTCATTACAGACACAACATGAGATAGCCCTTTGCATTGTCTGTTAACCTCTGTGCACTACAACCTATGATACAGTCTGTCTGATTGGTTCATTACAGGACACAAAATGAGATAGCCCTTTGCATCTGTCTGTTAACCCTCTGGGCACTATCACCTATGCTTTACAGTCTATCTGATTGGTTCATACAGGACCACAACATGAGATAGCCCTTTGCATCTGTTGGTAACCCTCTGTGCACTATCACAGATGTACAGGGGTCTGCTCTGATTAGTTCATTACAGGACACAAATTGAGATAGCCCTTTGCATCTGTCTGTTAACCCTCTGGGATATCACCTATGATTACAGTCGTCTGATTGCGTTCTTACAAGGGGAAACAACATGAGATAGCCTTTGCATCTGTCGGTTAACCCTCGTGCACTATCCACCTATGTACAGTCCGTTCTGCTTGGTTCATTACAAGAAAACATGAGATAGCCCTTTGCATCTGCTGTAACCTCTGGGCACTTATCACCTATGATACAGTCTGTCTGAGGGTTCATTACAAGACAAAACATGAGAGAGCCCTTTGCATCTGTCTGTTAAACCTGTGCACTGCAAATATGATACGTCCGTTCTGATTGGTTCAGTACAAGACAAACATGAGATAGCCCTTGCAATCTGTTCTGTTAACCCTCGGGGCACTATCACCTATGAATACAGTCGTCTGATGGTTAATTACAAGACACAACATGAGATTAGCCCTTGCATTGTCGTACCCTCTGGGACACTACATATGATACAGTCTGTCTGGTTGGTTCATTACAAGACACAAAAAGAGATAAAAAACTAGGGGCCCCTTTGCATCTGTCTGTAAACCCTCGTGGCCCTATCACCTATGATACAGTCTGTCGATTGGCTCATTAAAGGACCACAACATGTTGAGATAGCCCTTCCCTTGACTAACCAATCAAGAAAATTGACTTCTATATTTTATGTTGTAACCCATACCACCATTTTCACAGTTATCTCTAGATTGCTCAATAATTGAATACCTTCCAAATGACAATAAACAGTGCTAGATGGCCGATTGGGATAGATGTTTAGTGCTCAGAGGCCCCACACACCCTCAGACTAATACAGATCCAGCCACCTCGGTTAAAAAACACAGACATGGGCAGACCTGAATGGCAACGACCGAATTCGCGATTCTCAAAACGGAATGATAGCGTAGGGGACAGTTGTAAATTTTGGGGCCTCTTTCCAAACAACTCCACTCGCAATTGTTAGACATGGCCAACCTGGCGGATGTCATAACTGTTCATGAGCTTGGTACAGTCATACGTTCGGGAAAAGGAGACCATTCTGTGCCAAAAGAGAAGCAACTCCAACAATTGGGAACGCGACAAACCGCTAGGATAATGCCAGCAATGTGGACATTCTAAATAGATACCGTGTGCTACCTTGATGAATATTGAACTTAATTAACACTCATAATAATGTTAATTGTTTTAATTATGATAACATAAATTATGGTTAAGTAGTCCTCAAACAATATTCTTCATAATTGTAATATAAGAAAAGTAGATCCAGGGGGAATCGTCATAGCCGGGCGTCGTAAAAACCGAGAAAAGGACACGTAAAGAGTTTATGTGTGGGATATGCTTGTAATTTGCGTCCGAAGCTCTACGATATTGAAAAACTGCTTAATGATGAGAATATTCATATTTTTGGCACACTGCTGAAACCTTTGGTAATGGTGATGAGTCTGTTGAGATTAAGGGCTATCGCTGGGTGGGTAAGAACAGGCTACAAAATGGAGGGAGGGGTGTTGGTGTTTTGTTTCTGATGATGTTCAGATATAGATGATAATGTGTTTAATTCGTTGTCTGACGAGTATGAGAGGATGTGGATAAAAACCAATTTTGTGATTGCTGCTAAACCAATATACAATAGCCGTGCGTATTTCCCGGTAGAGGGTTGTAATGTTGAAGTCCCTGATAACTTATCATCAACTACTTTTTCTGAAACGTTCGCATTGAGGACATGGAAGGTAGTATTCTGAAATTTTAATTCATGTTCTGACATGAACGCCAGAATTGGCACATGAATACCCAACGGTGACCCTGTTCAGAAGTCTAATGGGGTGCGGCCCCTCCTAAATTTTCCGTAGGACTTCGATGTAACCATTTTAAACTGCACAAGCTTTGTGTTGGTAAGATCACGTGGTTTAGGGGTGATCAAGAGAGTCTATTGACCTTACATGTTATTTCTACATCGTTATCTTTGATAATGTTTTTCCGTGAATGATTGTTTGATGAGGACAGGATTTTATGTCTGGGAGTTGATCACATGTTCTTTTTTGGAAATGGGCACTTTCTATATTGCCGACAATCGTGGAAGAAAACAATAACAAAAAGTCTATTGGTAATACAAATAACCAGGATTTCACACCTCACCAAGACCATTGCGTATAAACTTTGGCTGAATGCCGCTATTCTTTTCAGGACCCAAACTCTTGTGGGACCTTGGAAAAGTAAAGTTGATCGCGGCCCGCGTCTGTGGATTAGGTATAATGAGATAAGGGCAATAGAAATGGGGGGTTTGACGATTCCATTGATAACGCTATAAAGGATCGCCGAGACACTCTTGCTAGGCGGCAATAGAAATGGGCCAAAGATAACAAAGGTGACAAAGAACTTGGTGAAATCTTTGGCAAGCTCCAAATAAAAGGGCGGCAGCTAAAACCTTACAGAAAAAACTTACTGAAATGCGTATCATAATCTATTGAAATAATCTCGAATAAAGGTGGGCCCTCATGTCGTGACTTTCTGGAAGGTGCAACAGGCAATCAGCGTATCCGTATTTATTCATTAAAACCCCTAATTCAGATATTACCACATCAGACAGGAAGTTTTATGAATCAACGGTCCTCCAATTGGGCGCAACATTGGGGAAAAATGAATATGAATATAAATGAACTGCAGTACTGCAGAACTAAGTCACTTTCAACAACATTTCGCAGGGAGGGTTCATTGATAATTCTGGATATTGAAATGAACAGTGGTATTCATACATCAAAATACTTGGATATTGTTAAGGATGCGCTCGCTAACCCAAAAATAACAAATTTCCGGCATCGATCGCATCAATCACTAATGAACTCTTGAAGAACGGTGGTGATTCTTTGAATGCGTCTCTCCTGCTCTTATTTAAATAAAATTAATTGAGTTTGAAAAGGTTCCCAGTAAAGAATCCCAATCATTATTTTTCAATTTTAAGAAAGGGGATCGCAGGACCTTATACTTATAGGGGAATTTCTCTAACCTCGTGCTTTCAAAGGTTTTCACAAAATTGTTTGCAATGAACGATTCTAATTATTTAGAAAAACGAACTACTTTCAGATGTGCCAGGAGTTTCAGCCATCAGAATCGCTGTGGAGGATCAATATTTTCACCTTACAATATTGCCTCCTGCAATAGCGAAAGGCAAAAACCTATCTTTAGCCTGCCTTGATTCCGAAAGATTCGATACCTATGGAGAGAAGGCCTAATGTTAGCAGCGTGGAATATTGGTTTAAAGGGCCGCTTATGGAGGATGCGATTGTTTATATGATAATGTTAAAGCACATGTTAAATTTGGTGACTTAGAAACTGATCTTTTGGAATGTTGCTGAAGGTGTCAACAAGGCTGGGTTCTCTCCCCGGTCCTTTTTTGTATTTTCCTGAACGAGTTTACAAAACTTCTTAGGATCACGATATTGGTGTAAGGATTGCGATGTTCTATTGGTAGCCTATTCGTTCAAACGATGTCGCCTTTGATTGCAAAAATGAAGAATAATTTGCAAAAGAGTGTTGGATTTAGGTCCCCATATTCGCAGAGAAATGACATTAAACGTGCAATTTTCGGATAAATCTAATGTCTTAATCGTTGGTCAGCGCATTAATAAGGGATACTATGGAAACTGTGGGAACAGATTTTATTTCTGAAGTTAGCTACTTATAAGTTTAGGCGTCAGATCTCTAGAAATCTTTTCCGATCACATTCTCACCTTGACGAAGTCATTAGAAGGGACACGTCTATTGGCTGAAATTAAGTCATATTATTGATAATCTTGACAATTTCAATCGTGTTTTACTATGTAGATTCTATGGATAACGATTGCTTCCCACCTATTTAATTATGCCAAGCATTCAAGTGTGGGTTACAGAGAATAAACAAGGATATTGTTAGATTAGAATGTCTTCAATCGCAAAGGCGCGCTCAATTCTCAGGCCTCCCGTAACAAACCGCGGTGTAAGCAATGTTGGGGACCTAGTGTTGCATCCTAGTTTTCTCTTCAGGAAACTTTTAGAGTTAACTTTTTTCTCGTGTTCTAAATATGCCCATGAATCGCTGGCCAAGGCTTTACTGAACACCACTTTCAGCTTAGGCCACGACTCTGCAAATTAATTATAAATTCTAATGTTTATCCACATGACAACCCCTTGTGGTTTGGATCGGGTCGTTAAAAGGGCTAACGCAGGCGAAGCTCCTCTTACCCACACGGCTACATCGTTTAAATCATTAAATTATAACATATCTGTATAATGGTACACTGCGCCTGTAACAATATCCTCGTTTGCAGATTATGTTGCTTATTAATAATAATCCGAGTTTAAGAATACTTTTATAATACTGATTTCAACGCCGCATGTCTTAAATTTAAATTAAACGCTCAAACACACTGCCGCTTGAGCGTAGAACTCGAGCTGTACACCTATAATGATGGGACTTGTAAGTTTATGCCATAGCGGTGTTGATGATGTAAAAACATTTTCTTTTCAACATGTTCTTCTCTCAATCCTATTAGGGTTTGCTGAAGTATAGGAATCTTGAAGGGATCTCATTGCAATAATTGGGTACAGATATCTGGGGAGTTATTCCATTTCAAGTGATTTAAATGTAAAATTTCATCTAACTTTGTGGGCAGCAAATCTTGTGTTTTTAGGAATATTCGTGACGCCCATATAATATATAGCATTTTGATAAATATTTGCAAATCAATATGCGAAACCGTGCTGGAAGTGTAGTCAATCTCTTAATTAAATTGATTTGTGCTTCTTTCTTCGCGAGATTCGGGATTGTTCCCTGGGGATTGTGACTGTTGGGCACCCGTTCTAATGATTGTGGAAACTCAAATCTTTTGGATTTAAATCAAAATCCATATGATTTTGTTTTTGGATCGGTAAGTTTTAATGCTCGCTAGTTTCCATCCCTTTTGTATTTTCTGATCTCTAACTTGAGTTACAGGCCTACCACTGATATTCTTATACTTACTTGTCTGCACGTCACGTTGCTGTTGCTTTATTCATGTTTATGGGCATATGAATTTTACAGCATCACAAGCTAATCACACGGCATGGTTAGCGCACCCTACAAGAACCGGAATTGTTTTCTAATTTGTCACTTCTTTTTTGGATGGTGCGTTAATCAATAATGTTGTGGCTGTACACCTTACTGTTCATTATTATTTTATTATCTTTTATTGTATCTTAAATTTTGCTTGGTTTGTTACATGTTGTAAATTTTGTATTGGTTCTTGGATGCACCGCCTCTTGGCCAGTCCACTGTTGGAAAAGTGTTATTTTCCAAATATATAAATAAAAAATAAATAAAATATATAATTTCAACTCATCCTTACCTAATTCAAGCAGTGCACTCATCTCTTTTGGTGGGCAATGCATTACCCTAGTCACAACCACAAGTTGAAAACAATGTCTATGAAAGTGAACTCACACTCAGGCAATCACCTTGGTGATGACCTTTAGAACAGGGGTCATCTCTAGGCCACAGTTAACAGCTTGTTGCAGAAAACCAAGCATGGGCCATACATGCATTTCCTTTGCCTCTGGTGAACCCCCTCTTGACATGTGAAGGGAGTAAGATCTGCTAGGCTATGTATTTGAAGAAGGGCTTCACTTAATCTCTGTGGATCATCAGTCTAGAAATAATCCTCAAATGTAAAAATAATATATTTTTACTCAAAAATGAGCTGATTTGAAGCTGGAACCCAATTACAGTTATTTAAAAAGTTGTTGATTTGATAAAAATTAGGAGTGTGAATGTGTTTTGAATATGAAAAAATAAAATTATTAGAAACAATACAAAAAGATCACCACTGATGATGCCATATCTCATACGCAAACATACGAGACGCTAGCACTTGTTGCCTGTTTTCCACAAGAAATCCAGAAGGCTGTATAGAGTCTTATCAAGCTTTGTCCATTTTGGTACAAAGACAAAACTGTGGTTCTGCAAAAAATGACACATCCTGGTATCTTCATTACACTTTAATGATTTTTTTTTTGTACAATGAAACCCCAAGTTACCCTACAATACCATACACCTTTGATCTCAATATTTTTGTAATGTACAACCAAGTTACAGAAGTTGACACCTCAAGTCAAGAGAAGATTTCAAAAGCTTCCCAGAATCATTGGCTTCCCATGGGTTTTTGTGTCATCAGGTACGGATGTGAATGTAGTGATGAAACATGCTAAATTGACAGTACTGATCAACTTTATTTTAAAGATGTTTCAATCTCTATGTTCCATAAAACCTGTACAAAACTGCCAATGGAAGCATTGCATTATGGGAAGCTCTGGTATCTCTCTTCCCAGTCATTTACGTATTCGCCGACTTGCTATGTACTCAGTTTCTGGGATATGTATGTCTGAATCATGTAAAGTATCAGTATTGCTAATTGGAGATTTTATTTGGATGGCAGATGGTTTCTGCAACTGTAAAAGTAATGTCCATGACACTCATTTTTTCTATTCTAGGATGAATAACTTATTTCAATTTTTGGACCAAGAATTGATATCTAAAATCCTAATTGTACTTTGGCTACTCACAGGACATCTCATTATCGGGTTTACATTCAGCATAACACTTTCCATACGTGCACCTCTATTAATTAGATTTACGCGATGTTTAAAATAATGCCCCCCCCCCCCCGTAATTCCGCCATCTTCTTAGAAGTGACACTACACCAGACCAATTCTGGCCACTGTCCCTTACACCCCGGTACATTTGGTATTTTTTTTCTTGGTATGTTTTGATCATTATTGCAGCTCGTTTAGCTAAACTAGGATGAAGATGCGAAAATGGCGTCTCCAGCCACCGGTACAATTAAAAGTAGAATGCAGATGCAAAAACTGGAAGCAAATTCTCAACAAACAGCAAAACCAGAACAAAATGTGCCCTATATACAGGAGGCAGGAATGGTTTACATCAATTTGCTGCCAGACGGAGGAAACATAGCTCTGATGGCTGTAGGGCTGCTTATCTAAAGGCCGAGGCAGTAGAAATAGTGACCACTTGAGCGTAAGGGTTTATTCCAAACCGTATGGACCTTGGGTGAGGCAACTTGTAAGAGATCTGTATTGTTGTTTGGGATCTGGTACTTAGTTGATGATCATTTCTTGAAATGTAATGTAGCTGGAAAACACATGTTTGGGAACTGGATATTGCCAAGTTGTGGTGAATTTTGAAGAACATTACTTGTTGTGCCAGAAGGCGCTTACATGAAGAGACTCCCATCCAAATTTGTTTGAATGTGATGAAACACTTGGTCGTCCTGCGATATACGCGAACACAAATCGTGCTCCTGCTCTCTGAACTTGCTCGAGCTTGTCCACTAAAGTTGTTGTGTGTGGGTTCCAAGTCTCTGATGCATATTCGAAGCGCGGACGAACGAGGGACTCATAGGCCTTCTTCGTGACGTCTTTTGAACAAGAGTTAATTTTCTGCGTAAGAGGCCCAAGGTGCTGTTGGATTTTTTGTGATGTGTTGACAAGGAGTGTTTCCAGCGAATCACTTGGCAAGTGGATCTGCCAAGATATCGTGCTCAATCACAAAGCAGTGCTGGGCCCCCCCCCCCAAAAAAAGGGGGAAAAAAAATTGGTGTATTGGAGAGACTCGGCGCCTTTTTGTCGTGGTACTTTGAAGGACGCACATTTTTTTGATGTTGATTCATCACCAATCTCACCCACTTAGCAGGGTCTGCAGGGTCTTTTTGCAGAATTTGGTGATCTCTTGGGTTTTTTATTTCTCTATAGTGATGCTTCTCGTCGAGCATAAGCGGATTTTGAGAGTGGATTGTGTCCTTGTATGTCGTTGATATACAATAATAATATGCTGGCCCAAACCGATCCCTGTGGTACGCCTGATGTTTACATTCCCCCAGGGAGAGTGTCTGCCATTACAACACTGCATGCTGGCGAGAGAGAGAAAGCTGTGTTATCCGCGAGGTTGACCCTCTAATCCCTTAAAAATCCAACGTGCGGATAAGCGGTGGGAAACCTTTATCGAACGCCTTAGAGAATCTACCAAGATCACATCGGTTCTGTCTCACGACGTTCAAGGTGTGGTGGCCCATCATGGATGGAAGTCAACAGCTGGGTAACTGTTGAAATTCCTTTTCTCTGAAGCCATGCTGCGAGTCAAGGAAGATGTTATGCTGGCTCAGATGTTTAGCTACATGGGCTCAAAATAATATGCTCCAGCATCTTACAGCATAGGAGGTGTCAGGGAGGATTGGGCGATATTAGCAGGAATCGATTTTGCACCCTTCTAAATATAGCTGTTTGATCAATGGCTTTCTCCACGGCCCGGTACTTCTCCTGTTGTATATTTGCTGATAAAGGAAAGTCAGGGCAGGAGCGAGCTCAACACAACAGACTTGAGTAATCTGGGGGAATCTCATCGGGGCCGCTGGCTTTGATGGGTTGAGGCGCTGGCAGTTGGTTTAGACACTCTTCTTGATTGATTAACAGATGATAATTTCGGGATGTGGAGATGTTCCCTTTGTTTGTGGAATGTACTGGTTGTGGAAGGTTGAGACAGACCCAAAGTGTTTTTGTTTAAGTCCTGTGCTTTTATCATATCCGTTGTACATAGTTTGGTCTAGTACTTAGTGCTGGAATCCCTAGGTTCTCAGTTCGCCTAGTTTTAACATATGACCAAAATGTTTTCGGTCTCTCCATCAAGCTTCCTCCAATCATCTCATTGATGGCAGTTTAGGTGGGCCTTTTTGATGTATTTAGGCTAGCTGTTTCTATATTGTCTGAAGTTATGCCATTTGGGATGATTTATTTAGATTTCTTGCAAGACAGTATAGATGATCACGCTTCCTCATTTTCCTTTTGATAGATTGGAGTTATCCATGGCAGGTGTTTTTGCCACTTTTAAGCTTGAGGGACATATTGGCCATGAGACTTTGGAATTTATATCGCAGATGATTTGCCAGTTTTCATCATCACAGAATGTTTAGTAGGACGTTTGAGATGACCTCTACTAAACTCCTGTGTGTCAGTTCCAGTTGGTCCATATTTTGCTTTATCAAATTTGGTAAACCTTGTACGTCAGTTTTTTTTATTGGGGTTGGGTTTCATGTTTATATTAAGAGCACGATTCAATGATCTGAATGCAGGTTTCACATCAACATGTCAACAAGTTGAGGGCATGAGGGACAACCAAATCAAGCACGCTATTGGAGACTGGACGTGTGATTTTGGTTTGGAGTTGACCAAGGAATACTCTAAACAAAAAGTTCAAAACTTTGAATGAACAGATGCTGGTTTTGGGAGTTGTGGTAGACCATGAGGACCAATCAATGCCGGCTCCAAGTTAATCCCCCTATACGAATATTTGGATGCGCACGACTGTGCTTGCTCAAAAGCATGGAGACTGATTTTGATAGCTCGTCAATGGCTGTACTCTTACCTGAGCTACACGGGTCCCATAATAGCTGCAATAAACAAGGGCTTGAACCAGCAAGCCCTTGTTAGCCACCACCTACTCTTCAATCATGCAATGTTCTCCACTCACCAAAGCAATTTCATTTCACCATTTTTTGCATACATTAGCCACAACTCAACCAAAAAAAAACAATAAAATACATAAACCGTCGATGACTCCATCCATAACTGGCCCCCACAAAATCGAAAACACATAACTTCTCAAGTTTCCGCTCTAGCTCATCTAGAAAAGATATGGGAAAACGTTGCAGGATTACAGTTTCCATTTTTTCTATGGACATATGGACGGAGCCCATCTTATAGTCCCTTCCAAACTTCTATTGGCATGAACAAAAAGTGTCATCGGCAACACTCCATATTTATTCCTTCTGTTCCAACCTC
Organism: Ophioderma brevispina; assembly: GCA_023653785.1. Taxonomy (NCBI): domain Eukaryota; kingdom Metazoa; phylum Echinodermata; class Ophiuroidea; order Amphilepidida; family Ophiodermatidae; genus Ophioderma; species Ophioderma brevispina. The sequence goes on from JAMKCH010026193.1 coordinate 27,735, forward strand.
GTGGACATAAAACCTTACCATTTGCAGCCCCATCTGTGATCCAATATGAAAGCTTAACTATTAACCTTCCGGACCAAATCAGGAAATCAAGAGGAAATCCTCACCCATCTGCCGGATGCTTTTTCTCTTGCGTCTCTTTCAAGTCCTATTCTCTTGGCTTCTTGATTAATCCATTGTACAGAGCACTTCTTAATGTTCCATATTGTGTTGTCTGTGAGGGTCTATGGACATACTTCAATAATGTTTCATATTGATATTCTCTAAAGCAAAGAAAAATCTGGTAATTATATGCACACCATGAGTATGTTTCCATATTGTGTGTTCTGATGAGGGTTCTAGAGGGACATACGCAAGAATGGTTTTCAGTACTGAATTTCTTACAAAACAAAGGAACCTCAACAAGTAATGCAACCAATGATACCCAGAAAAATGTGTCTTTAGAATGATTTTTTAAATGGCCTGATATTTCAGTTACAACTTGTGGGCTTCTGCGAAGTTTATTCATGCAGCAATAAGGTTTGCCTGTGGTTGTTATATTATGACAAAAAACATTCTAGAAGTATTCCTTTATTCAATTTGTAAGCAAATTATAATTTAAACTGATCGGATTTTGCGAGATCTGTATTGCTTATTCAAGAGTGTACGACAGGCATAAATGCTTAAATCTATAGTAAAAGGGTGTATGTTAGAATCCGAGGAATTGTGGGTAAAGAAGGGAAAAGGAAAAAAAAACAAATAAAAAAAAAAAAAAAAAAAAAAAAAAAAAAAAAAAAAAAAAAAAAAAAAAAAAAAAAAAAAAAAAAAAAATCCTAAAATTAAAAAAAAAAAAAAAAAAAACAAAAAAAAAAAAAAAATGGAAATTTTCGTGGCTTGCTTGCTAACATTATTTCGAAGCTTTCGCGGTTCGCGCGTAGCGCGAAAATTAAAAACCCGCGGAAATGTTTATTTTGGTGTGTCTAGGTAGGATAGCTGAAAAGAGCGAATTTAAAAACAAGCAAAAATGTTTTACAAAATGCGGAAACGCGAAAATTACACAAACGCGAAAATTACCTTTTACAGTAAAGATGCATAATGATCAGTAGGGGAGAAATGAGAAGTGCAGTAAAGGCGGACTCAGAGATTCCTGAGGAGGGCTCTCAATTTCCAAAAAAACTGTGTTTTTTTGAGTGATAATGCTTGTCCATAGACTAATCACTGGTTGAAAATTGCTAAGCTTAAATCGAATCCTTCATATAGAAAATCAAACTTTGTAGGTAAAAATTCGGATGCGGAATTTTTTGTTATACCGTATCCTATGGGACGTTAAATACTCACAAAAGTTTAATGCATCAAACGAAAAAATACAGATTCATTCAAAGTTCGTGAATGTGTATTTTGGTCTATCTTGTTCTAGTGATATTTTTATTATTACACAAAAAATAATATTCGAATCTCTGAGTCAGACTTTAAAGGTGCTGTTCTGAATTTGTGTTTGTTATCTGTTATCTACATGGTCTGAGAGCCTGAACCTGGTTGCACATGCTACCAGGTACCGTGGAAACAAACTTCGTTTGTATGCTCGACGAGATAATGCAATAGTGCAATGCCCTATTCTGGTTAACATTTAAAACCAAGTTTTGTAAGTACTGAGAACGGAATGGATTGTCAAAGCCGATATTTCAGGAAGATATAGAAAAATCCGGCCTTCATCTGATATCAAAAGATAGTACTTTGGGAAAGGGGGGGGTTCCAAAGAGATCTAACAGCACTTGGAATGGGTTGCTAGTGACTGGTTTTGCTATGAAAGAAGCACATGCACTGTATTAGGCCAAAGAAATAAAGATTGCCAACATTCATTTGGGCAGTGGTGGCACCAGACTTTTTTTCTAGATTTTTTCTTTATAAGCCCTATTATAGATAAGAAAAAACATTAACTCCGTTGTGACATTATATTAACAAGAGTGACCTGAGATGGTACACCTAACAGAGATCGGAAGCAAAGCTCTGATCCATTGTTAACAGTCGAGCGTATAAAACAGGGTCATGTGGGCTTGCAAGACTTGCCGCACGCGGCGCTGTGAGCGGCTCTTTAAAGATTTTATGAGCTCGGTATCTTGTAAATCGGGACATTTACCAAATTTTGTGTTCAAAATTTGACCTTTTCCTCCTACAAGAAAAATACTCGTTCTTAAGATCTGAGTTTCCGAAATAAACGGTACAAGTTTGTTTCAATTCTTATATGAAACTGAAAGATTAGATTCACATTTGTAAATATATCAGTAATATTGAAGATATCCAAGAATTCAATCACTAACATCGATATTTGAGCAAATTCTTTTTTGTATACGAATAGTCGACACGCGTGGTACAAAATTGGGGTCATTTCAGCGTCCTGGCTTATATGCAACAGCATGGGCTAAACTGTCGTGTTTCAAGACTTTCTTTAGGAAGAGAATTAACAAATATAAAAGTAATGAAATTGGGGCGTTTTTTTCAAAATAGCCGCCAAATCAAATATTGAGGCTATACATGAAGGTATGAATAACGATCACTTGCTTCCCAATCAGTCGAGGGAATCGTGGAATACCGTACTGACTATGTCAGGTGAGGTTCTCTATGTCAATCCAGGTTCCTTTAGGGCCTGTTACTGGTGTCCTGGTAACCAGTAATACCTGTTCCAAGGCCGAGTTGTCGGAGGCTAAACCCTCAACCCCCACGATGTTCTAAGGAAATTCTGATGAGGAGGGTAGCTGGTACCCTGGTTGAATGAAAAAAAAATCTACTACAGGGCGTCATCTCTGGAGAGCTGGCGGCCATCCAGCACATCTGCATGGTATGTGGTATATTTGCCCAAGGCTAGGACCACCGCCAAAAATGTGGATTGGCATCAGGAAGGCATCCGGTCAACTATCTTTCGCTCCAAACAAATCCTCAACAGCAGTATTGCTGAGTGAGAGGTATATAGGCCACCACATTGACGGGGCAAAAAACTGGATTTAAAACTTTGGCTAAACTCTTAACTAACAACCAGACATGACACTGCAAACCAATCATGATACTTGCTTGTTCGAATCTCTGTTGTAATCATTCATATTAGCATGTGCTGTATGGTAATGAAACTCCTTGAAGCTATGGTCATGTCATGGTTTAATGCCACTGTATCACATGCATTGCATATGACAATCAAGCATTATTCATGACATGATCAGCGTAGCCAGATGAACTCAATACCCTATATGGAGAGCTTATAAGATGAAATCAATACCCTATATAGGAGGCATACTCTCAATTGAGTTGTGCCTTCCACTGCATCTGCTAAAAGAGATATGTGAAGAATAACACTGTGTTTCTACTCACCCAAGATTGGGTTTGCAGTGCTTTGGAAACTTCTTGTAGAGGATACGGCCACTGTGGTCTGCTACTCAGTACTGATTATGAAAGGGTGTGGGTGGTGATCTGAGGGATGGCCATACCTATTTCTGCTATCAAAGCATTTCTGTTGATTCTATTTAATGGATTTACCTTTTGCAGTGAGAAACTTAATTTGAACCTTTCCTGACTCACAAAAAGTGATATAAATCTCTGTGAAAAGCAGGAGCACAAACTTGTTGCTTGCCTACATATAGAATTCATCTAGAAAAACGTTCGGACCATTCTCTGTGCTGGATTTTCTTTACACTGGGAAATAACATATTGCCGCTTATTTTATTTAAACCTTTCCCTGACCTCTTGATTCACAAAAGTGATAAATTTCGAAAAGTCGGAGTAAAAACTGGGTGCTTTGAGGCAAACCAGTGTTACTATAATGGTACCTGATACATATGAAACAAGCTAATTTAACTTCTTGAACCTGGCCGTATATTAGGACACACTAAATATATTAACATAGTCACAAGCACCAAAGTTTAAAATTGAAACCAAACAATTACTCAAGTCATAGAGATATCTTGATTTCAAAAAACATCTTATAGTTACTATAAATCAGTTGCTTGATGTTAGGTGATGCTTAAGACAAGGTCATGTTTCAAAAAGGTTAATAAAATTAATAACATATTTATTTTTGATTTAATGCACAACATCAATTGAAGTGTTAAGGCACTGAATGCTAGGGAGAACCTAAGGCAGCAGCTACAAACACAATGAGTAATAGAGTAAAAAACAAAGAAAGAATTTGCACATAAGATGATTTTGTAGATGCGGAGGAAACCAAAGCTCAGAGGAAAACCTAATACAAGGAGGGATAGGGAGCCCGGCAACCAAATTCACTTAAGAAACGGATCCAGTATTAGGTATCAAACTCAGGCCTCATTGGTAAAGAAAGCTATAAACGGATGCACCCTCCTTCCCAAAACCTATATATATTTCAACCGATTTGCTTCAGCGGTTTATTGTTAGCACAGGACGCTGACCAAAGGCTAACAGAGGGAAACAGGGAAATTTGGCCGGAACCTCCCTTGTTTCTAGATATAAGGTTTCGCCTACAGGCTTGTTTTTCAATGACCACTGTGTAACCCAATTACTGTATGGTCTGCCCACAAAATTGTGCTGGTTGCATGTCACCACAGGCCAATATTGACCGCTAAAATATTGATGTGTGAGCCCAGGAAAATGCCTAGCACGGGTTCTGGTAAATGGCTACAGTTGTAGTTGTACATCAAAAGAAATGGCTCGGAACATGCATACTTTCCACATTTTGTACCAAAAAGTTGCCTTGGTGAATACAGATTACTGAAGGCAAATTATTTAAAAGTTTTTAATTTACACTTACACACATCAACATTACACAAAGTGTACTCTCCTCCATGTTCTTTGATTCTCTCACGTCCTCCCCTTAGCGCAAACATCTAATAATGCCCAATGCCAAATCTGATTCCTCCCACACTCTGGCAGATGGGATGAGATTAAGACATCCAGTCAGTACTGTAGTTAACTCAGCGTGACCATACTATGACAAGGTGACAAGGGCCTACACTACAGGCTGAGCTGATGATTGGGGAAGCAGAAAACAATTTTGTCAAGAGAACTCTGCAGCTCAGGAATCTAAAAAAAAAAGTACAATAATAGGGGATTATTTACAGCCTCAAATCTATAATTCATTTTCCATTTTATTATCATTTAAGGTGTTTCCACAGATTTCAAATATAGTTTCTTTAGTCCATAGGATATGAGCATCACCCAAATCAGAAATAAGTAGCTCTAAAAATGAATTTACACTGAGATAAAAAAAATGAATGCCAAAATATCAGCTCTTATGGGGGCATGGTGAGTTGAGGTTATTGCTCCCGGCCTGGAAAAGTGGGGGACTTGGGAACAGAAATTCTGCTATTGCGAGGGAAATTTTATTGTGTTCCTGGGAAGTGCTTGCTTTTTCAGCCCTGAAATTTGCTCCTCTAAGCTCTAAAACCCTTTGGTTAAGTCTATAATGAGGTTAAAGTATATTGTAATTAAAATTATTCAAACTATTTGCGGGCAGGGGAAAATAAAACTTGTGCAATTAGCTGGTGAATATAAAATTTGCTGCATGCCTTATGTGATCAACACATTTTGCACTTGGAGTTGCACGGAAAACAAATGGCCATGAAGTACCTCCTGACCCCAAAAAAAAATTATGATTCATTGTACTGGAAGTAGAGGACATTTTTTTGGCCAAATGTGGGACTTTTTTGCAAATACAAGACATTTCCTGTCATTGCTGTTATAACAATGTTTTCCCAGAGGGTGTTTTGAAGTCAATCCCACAAAATACATTGCAAAGTGCCTATACTGTTACGGTACTAAATAATGTCAGTATTAGGATAAAAAGGTTCAACAAGTTTAAGCACCTCAAGACATTCATAATCATGCCAAAAAAAATCCCAAGTACTAGAACCTTTGGCCTAAAATGAAGTGTAAAAGTCAGGATTTTTTATGGTTGAATACTTTTGTGGCGATCACATGACCGTATTTGGTTGTGAAATTTCCCAAAACTGGTTTGCATTGTGGGATTGATCAATCAAACCTCCCTGTATGTAAGCAAAACATACTGAATAAATGAAATCTGTACAAACACATGAGGTATGGCATATGTTGCGCTGAAAAACACATAGTAACAATGCAAAACTCTGTTTATCCCTGGTTATGGGGCAATACCATTGGTACACATTGGGTAAATAATATTATCAGAGACATGGTTAAGAACAGCTTTTCATGGTTGTAGAGACATATCGAAGGTCTATTTTGATTGGTACTCAGAGGTATATATGTTAACTGTAAGGCAGCCAATCAGAGTACTGTAAGAAAGGTGGTACACATCAGGAGTTAAAATCATGAGGACTTCCGTAACTTGACTCAATGACAACTTTTTTCTGACACACTTATGAATCCGGAAACCCTTAACGGAATAAAGTACCCGTTATTCATAAGGTTTCCAATCATTAAGTGTGGCAGACAAAAGTGTGTTCAGATGGTCAGGTTTTATGGAAACTCCCCTTAAATCCATTGTTATTCTGGGAACACTGAAAAATTACAATAAGTTTTCAGTGTACATACCAATGGAGAAGTAACCAACAGAAATATCACCTGAAACAGTACAATAAGTTGTAAGTGTACATACCAATAGGGAAGCTAACCAATATAAATCATCCCTGAAACATACAAAAGTTTTCAGTATGTACATACCAATGGAGAGGAACCAATAGAAATCATCACCTAAAACATTACAATAAGTTTACAGGTGTACATAACAATGGGGAAGCAAACCAATAAGAAATCATCACCTGAAAAATTACATAAGTTTCAGGAATAACCAATGGGAAGCTAACCAATGAAATGATCACCTGAAACATTACATAAGTTTTCAGTTGCTATACAAATGGGAAGCTAACCAATTTAGAAATTATCACCTGAACACATTTACAATAAGTTTTCAGTGCACATACCAATGGGAAGCTAACCAATAGAAATCATCACCTGAAAATACAAGAAGTTTTTCAGTGAACTACAATGGGGAAGCTAACCAATAGAAATCATACCGGAAACATTACAATAAGTTATTCAGTGTACATACCATGGAGAAGCTAACCAATAGAAATCATCACATGAAACATTACAATTAAGTTTTCAGGTACATACCAATGGGGAAGCTAACCATTGAAAATCATCATCTGAAACATTAGAATAAGGTTTCAGTGTACAGCTACAATGGGGAAGGATACCCAATGAATCATCACCTGGAAAACATTCAATAAGTTCAGTGCAATACCAAGCGCATTGTTTTCGGTCAAGCGATAAGCGTAGTTTCTGTGTCGAAGTGTACATAACAATGGGGAAGCTAACCAAAAGAAATTCATCACGAAATTACAATAAGTTTATATAACCAATGGGGAGGAAGCTCTAAACCAATAGAAATCATCACCTGAAACATTACAATAAGTTTTCAGTGTACATACCAATAGAGAAGCTAACCAATAGAAATCAATCACCGAAACATTACAATAGTTTTCAGTGGCCATACCAATGGGGAGCTAACCAATAGAAATCATCAATGAAACATTACATAAGTTTTCAGGTACATACCAATGGGGAAAGCAAACCAATTGAAATCATCATCCTGAAATTTAGAATACGTTTCTCAAGGGTTCAGCATACCAATGGGGAAGATAACCAATAGAAATAATCACCTGAAACATACAATAAGGGGGTTTTTAAATGATATACCAATGGGGAAGCTAAGCAATAGAAATCATCACCTGAAAATTACAATAAGTTTTCCGTGTACATTACCAATGGAGAAGCTAAACATGAGAAAATCATCACCTGAAACATTACAATAAGTTTACAGTGTCATACCAAAGATAAGCTGAACCAATCGAAATCATGGCACTTGATACATACAATAAGTTTTTCAGGTCCAATGGGGAGGAGAAGCTAACCAATAGAAATCATCACCTGACAAATACAATAAGTTTTTAGTGTACATACCAATGGGGAGCTAAAAACTAATAGAAATCATCACCTGAAACATTACAATAGTTCAGTGTAATACCAATGGGGACAGAGATAGCTAATAGAAATCATCACCTGAAAACATTAACATATGTTTTCAGTGTACATACCAATAGAGAAGCTAACCAATAGAAATCATCACCTGAAAAACATTACAATAAGTTTTCAGTGTACATACCAATGGAGGAAGTAACCATGAAATCATTCAGCTGAAACATTAGATATAAGGTTTCAGTGTACAGCATACAATTGGGAAGATACCAATAGAGAACTCATCACCTGAAACATTACAATAAGTTTACAGTGCAATACCAAAACAATGGGTAAGCTTGGTTTCAGTGTACATACCAATGGGAAGCTAACCAATAGAAATCATCACCTTTGAACAACACATTTACAATAAGTTTATTACCCAAGGGGGAAGCTAACAATAGAAATCATCACCTGAAACATTACAATAAGTTTTAGTGTACATACCAATGGAGAAGCTAACTAATAGAAATCATCACCTGAAACATTACAATAAGTTTTCAGTGTACATACCAATGGGTGGAAGAAGCTAATAGAAATCATCACCTGGAAACATTACAATTATGTGTTCGTGTTACATCCCAATGATGAGCAAACCAATAGAAATCATCACCTGACATGACAATAAGTTTTCAGTGGACATACCAACGGGGAAGCATAAACAATAGAAATCATCACCTGAAACATTACAAAAAGTTTCAGTGTTACATATCAATGGTGGAAGCGAATAAAAGATTCATCACTGAAACATTAAAATACCCCGCTCACGTTTAGTTGTACATACCAATGGGGAAGCTAACCAATAGAAAACATCATCACCTGAAAAATTACAATAGTTTTTAGTGACATACCAATGGGGAAGCTTAACTAATAGAAATCTCACCTATGAAACATGACAATAAGTTTCAGTGTACATACCAATAGAGAAGGCCTAAAAAAAAAAAAAAAACCAATAGAAATCATCACCTGAAAAACCATACCAATAAGTTTTCGGTTGTACCATACCAATAGAGAAGCTCACCAATACAAATATCCACCTGAAACAGTACAATAAGTTTCACCTACCAAGGGGAAGCTAACCAAGAAATCATCAACTGAAATATTACAATAAGTTTTCAGTGTAGCATACCAATGGGGAAGCTAACCAATAGAAAACATCACCTGAACAGTACCAATAAGTTTTCAAGTGTACATACAATGAGAAGCTAACCAATAGAAATCAACACCTGAAACATACAATAAGTTCAGTGTACATACCAATGGGGAAGCTAACAAGTGAAATCATCAACCTGAAACATTACAATAGTTTTCAGGGTAACATACCAATGGGGAAGCTAACCAATAGAAATCTCACTGAAAGAAATTACAATAAGTTTTTAGGGACATACAATGGGGCAGCTAACTAATAGAAATCATCACCTGAAACATTACAATAGTTTTCAGTGTACATACCAATGGGGAGTAGCTCTAAATAGAAATATCACCTGAACCTTACAATATAGGTTTTCAGTGTACATACCAATGGAGAAGTAACCAATAGAAATCATCAACTGAAACATACAATAAGTTTTTCAGGTGTACATACCACGGGGAAAGCTAACAATAGAAATCATCACGGAAAAACATTACAATAAGTTTTCAGTGTACATACCAATGGGGAAGCTAAAAG